>JAFFZH010015397.1:3852-90116 GCA_018420115.1 Euura saliciscinereae | reverse complement strand
ATTTCGTGTCAAAAATGATGATTGAGTGTCCAAAATCGGTTTTGAGGGTACAAAAAATGGCAACTCATTGATTTTTTTTCAAAACTTCAAATCAAAAAACAAAGAAAAAATTGAAGAAAAAAAATCGTGTAAAGATTACAAACCTGTAACTTGAGGGTTTGGTGTTTGGTCCACTGGGCAAGCTGTCGCGGCACCGAGACTGAGTGGACCACTGAAGCTGGTAGTGAGGTCGCGGAGGATCCGTGGCTGGCTGGCTGAAAACCGCCGCCTTGTTTATTATTAGCCGGAAAGTTTGGCGGCAGTTGTGTTACTGGTTGGTCTCCGGTACCAGCCACCAGTGTCGCGCGCGTTGACGTCGCCCCGCTCCCGTTGCCGTTGCCGTTGCCGTTGCCGTTGCCGTTGCCGTTAGCGTTAGCGCTGACGGTCGACGACGAGGCGCGAGGAAGCGGCAGTCGCGAGCGAGGTCCTATGCAGCAGCAGTCAGCGACGCTACCGGCGATATCAAGCCCTGGTTTTTCGGGCGCTGTTCCACCTCCACCTCCACCTCCACCTCCACCGGAAACTCCCGATCCGGATTTATCTGTCAGTCGTTCTCTCGAATTCAAATCCCCCGCGGTTTCTTTTGAATTCCTTTTCTTTCGACGCTCCTGAGACTCTTCTCGCGTACTCGCAGGAGGTATGCTCTCCTGTCGGCACGATTTCGTAACCTTTTTTTTAGAACGAACGATTTTGTAACGGTTCAGTCTCTTCATTTCTTTTCGACTTTCTATTTTTATTATTGTGTTCTTTTTTTCTCTCTTTCTCTTTCATGCAAATAGAACGAAAATAGAGACACGAGTAAAGACAGAAAATTATGATTTTGAGGCGGTTTTTTATCGAGGGGGGGAATAACTCAAGATTTGACTGGCACGTTATTTTTTTTTTTTTTTGTGTTTCTGACTGACCTGCGACAGTCTGAGGCCGTATCTTGTCCCACCTAGGACAACGTAACCGCCACCAGCTCCACCCGTCATCGCTCTGGCAGCTCCTCCGAGCCATCCTCCAAATCCGCCACCGCTGCTCGCCTTCTCGCCTCCTTCCCCGGCGCCGCGGGGCATTCTTCATCCTTCCCTCACCCTGTAGGGTGAAAAACAACAACAAAAAATTGGATATGTCATAGTTGAATTTTGCGAGAAATACGACGCGAAAAAGAAATATCTGAGTCATATCGTAATTGCGTTACAAGTGCGAAAAGTGCTTCATTTGCCAATCAGTGCGGAAAGTGAAAATTAGAGACACTGTGAAACTTTACGCACCAGTGATTTAATTAACTACTTTCTGCACTGCTCGGAAACGCGGCACTTTTCGCACGCTACGAATTAAGGCTTCAAAAATCATACTTTCCAAGTAGTTGTTAGAAAAATGATTTTTTTCTGGTTTTCTATCAAAGCTCGATTTCTTATCAAACGATTTTTCGTGATTTGATTAACTTTCAAAGATTTTTTTCTGCTAATCGGCTAATTGATAACAAAGTTCGAAAATTTTCAAAAATCACTTTTTGATAGACTGTTTTTTCCATTAAACTTTGACGTCTAGTTTTTGAAGAAAAAAAAATCCCTCAGGGTTAAAAAATAAACCGATAACCACAAAGAAAAAATCCTAATTAATTCTTCATTGAGTTTCAATCATTTTTTTTTTAAATCTCCTAATCAATTTATCTCAATTCTTTTTCTCTTTCTTTTGTCTTCAATATATAAAAAACTTTCTGACTAAATTATAGGTATTATAAAAAATAAAATAATTATAGCAATTAAGACGAAATTCAACCTGAATACAAATCGACTCATCGTCTATAATAGGTAACATAGAATTTTGCACCGTTAGCTTCCGGCCAGCTTTTTAGGCCACAATTATATAAAATAAGAGTCGTACTTCCTGATAAATAATTGCGAGGTTTTTTTTACAGTTATTCTCAATTAACAATAAAAATTCATATCTAGTGTGGAAATTTTTGAACCCCGTAATATGTCTTTGAATTTTGAATGTCAATAAAAAAAAACGGATATAATCAACGTTTTATATTCTGAACACGTGGTTTTATTTATTTAATTTTTTTATTAAAACAATTAGAATAATTCAAGATCGCGCAAAAATATCCCACGGTATAATTCCCTAATTTAAAATTACTCAACGACGAAAGATTTACGATCTCAAATTTACGACTTGAGTGAGAGAAAAAGAAACAAAAAAAAAAAAAAATGATCATGGATCAAAAATCTTTTTTATCTTTTGTGGGGTCTACACTGCAGTTTATCATTTTGCGAGTCTCTTAAAATTTGTCTTCGTATATGACTCGGATCGTTTGAAAATTATATTTAAAAATAATCAAAGGATGAAATTATCGTTAAGTTTTCATTCATACAAGCAAATGTGTGTTTTTTTTTGTGAAAAAAAAACCATATCCATGTCAGATATACACATATATAGGTAGATATATAAATAAATAAAGATGAAAAGTGACGTTTATATTTGTATCAGACGCCTACGCATCGTTGATATTTGGACACTGGTTGTGCTTGACCTTGCATAAAACACCGACAAATTTATTGTCATCGTAAAGTCAATGGAATGCTTTGAGGCTTCTGCACAGTGACGCTATACATGCTTCTAGACTACGCGAATTAATTTCGCACGTTTTCAAGCCAATTATGATCGTGGATTAAAAAAGGATCGATCATGTGACGATTATCTCTTCTTTTTATTACACATCGCTAGAAACTTTTATTATACAATTTTTTTTTTTTAATCAAAAATTATCATATATTCATGTATATAATTATATACTGTAAATTTATATTAATTTAGAGAATCTGATTGATTGACTGAATTCAAATACAATTTTATATTATATTTTCTTTGATAGAATTGTTTTGTGGTTGAGTCTATCAATTAGGCGGGAAAAAAATATTTGAATTGTCTGGATTAGAAACTGAACCAGAAATAAAATTGAAAAAAATTTTCAGGGAAAATTTCATATCGAAATTTATATTTATATATATCAATAAGCTTCTCGATTCTCCATTGATTCATCATCAAAGAGACGAGATATAGAAAAAATTTGAAACGATTAAATTGTTTTATATACATAAAAAATGAATTTCATTTCAATTAAAAAAACTTTTCCCTTTCTAAATTCACAATTTACAAGCCTTGGGCAGTAAAAACTACATTCTGAGCTTTTTTTTGACAGTAAAGTCACTAACAGTGCAAAAAAAAAGGTCCACCTGTACACTAATTAGTGTCATATTCAATGTGGTCGAGGCACGTCACCGGAATGTCAAATACAGAAACAGAGAGTGATATAGCTGCGAGTGCCAATTCTGAGTGAGAAAGAGAAAGAGAGAGAGATAGATAATAAAAGGATATAAAAGTAACAATACTATAAACGAGTGTGTGACTATATGTAGACTTGTCTGATGTTGAACGAGGCGCGAAACCTTATCTCACTCAACCAACAAGTGAACAAGTGAACATGTGTGTGTCTTCTTTATATCTCTTCCTCGAAGAGCCAGTAGAGAGCCAGAGGGATAGGAGAGGTGCAAGCAGTCAAGACTGAAGACACTTTTAATTTTCTCAGTACAAAGAAGAGCAGGGAGATAAGAGACTGGTCAGATACCACTCGGTGCACTCGCGAAGATAGAGGTATAGGTATAAGAGTGTGGAAAGGATTATGCAGACTCGTCAACGGCGTCAAATATCATTAATTAATTGACGATCGTGTTTAATTAACACCGCATTCAATTGACTCCGATTGGACTGAAGCATTGACCCGCGCCTTCGTTTAGGACTTCAAGGATGTATATATATCGGCCGTACAATCTCAACCAAAAGTGATTCTCGTCGGCAAATTGAGTACTTTATGCACTGAGAAAAGAGTTTTGTTGTTGTTAACAAAGTTCGTTAACAGTTAACGAATCGTATATTCGTATATAAGCAAATATACATTTAGTCATAGCTAAGAAATCATTCATTTGAGTGTTTTCTTTGTCTCAAATAAAGATTTCTTAATAGTTAACGAATCATCAATTTCCTTAAAATTCGCGTCCAGTTATATCAGACGATCAAACACGATAGTGAAATGAGGATTTCTTAATAGTTGAGAAATCTTGTATTTCTCTTCAAACCGCACCTGTTGTTTCAGCAGAACGATCACGAAGTTCAACTACGAATAGTTAATAAATTGTGCTTTTCTATCAGTGCAGTTATCCACGAATGATGATCTTTTTTTTTAGACCAATCAGGTATTGACTAAGAAGTCATGTCCCAATTTTTTTAACGTGATACGTGACTGTTGGAATAATGTCTTCACTATTTCCACCGAAAAAGATAGTGCATGCCTCTAATATGCTGCCCAAACAATGCCCAGGAACGGGTTCGCCTCGAGCTTAGAATGATGCGCCTCACGTCGGTGAATGTATTATGACTGGCGCGCTTTTACTCGCGAGACTGTAGCTAGAGTATTCAGCGCCGCTCTCACCTCTAGCGGCAAGCGTACAGACTACTACGCACGAATTACATCAAATCTCAAACCCTCATGTAAGATTTGTTAACTGTTAATAAATCTGTATTTGAGTAGACATGGTGTGATCTTTGTCTCAACCGAATGCTTTATTAATTGCGAATACTACGGAATTTCCACAGTAGTTGAAACAACATGTATATTTACTTCATGTTAACATATTCTTTAACAGCTGACGAATATTTCGCGAAATTTTCAAATAAATGCGTTCATTTGGTATAAAGAAACTCTTTTCTCAGTGTGATGAGATAAAAATCGGAAAAAAATCAACCATCATAAAGATGATGAGAGTATTCATTTTGAATAATAATAATGCCAGAAAGTTATCAATAAATTGTTTAAACAAAACATTGTTTAACTAATTCTCTGGTGACGTTATTTTTTTCTCATCCCAAATGAATGCCCTAATTTTTTTGAACACAAATGCATTTTTTAAGAATTTTGTCACTATTTTGAAATTTCCGTGTTCGAAACGACTTGATTTTGAATTTGATATGTTAGTTCAAATCAATTTTTCCTGAGGATTGATTGATCGTTTATTATCAGTTTTGTATCAATTGATGAGATTTTTTTGAAAACTACGAGTCATTCGATTTTTAACTCGATCCTATAAAAATGGAATTTTCTTCAAATAAATTTGAAGTCATCATATTATTATCTCGGAAATTAATCAACAGATTTAGACGATTTTGATATCATAATCGAAGCGATTTTTTTAACTTTTAAAAACTATTCAATCTTGTTGGAATTTTTTAGTTATTCAAAGATCGAAATTCCGACCAATAAAAATTCAATTCTTTCAATCCTGATGATTAATCGATAGATTTTGATCAGTTTGGTATAAATCGATTAGGTTTTTTTTTTTTAAACTAGAAGTCATTTGCTTTATTCACTCATTTTCGAACAATCTAAAAAAAAAAAAAAAAAATTCAATATTTTCAAGAAACAATAATTTTCAACGAAAATTCATTTTGTTATAAATCTCGAGAAAATAATCGATCGATTTTTGATCAAATTCGTAAAAATTATCAACCAAATTTTCTACCATTCAAAACTCTTTAAGTATTCGAGTCAATCGATTCGCTACTCATTATTATTATTGTTATTATGATTAATTATTGAACGTTTAAAAAACGGTGGACTTTATATTTCTCAAATATTCTTCAATTTCTTCACACATTGTTAAAAAAGAGCTTCTTTTCACATTTTTATTTATTGTTTTTTCACTTTTTATCAGACTTTTCTCTTCATTCATACGAAAATCAATTCCTTTTTTCTTTATTAAATAGTAAAAAAAAAAAATGACTGAATTTCGTTTCGTTTCGGTTTTTTTTTTCATCCAAATCTTTTTTCTTTTTCTATTTTAAAACAAGTTTTGTAAGATAAGAAGAAGAATTTATGACGATACAAATGATTAAAATAGTAGACATTCATAAAAAAAAAGAAAATTTGAAAATCAATCATTGATGATTAAAAAATTATAAATTTTTAAAAATATTATTGAAACAAAAAAATTCTTACCAATGCGAATATTTTTAGAAAAGTTTCGCATCCTATATGAGAATGAATATAAAAAAAAAGAAACAATACAGTTTTCAAGTCCCCTTTGAAAAAGAAAAAAAAAATTGCAAATTATCTCGAAACAGTTCTTGTTGTGAGTATCTTTCCTGGCATCCTACCATAGGCGCTATAAATAAACCCCGATTTCCTCCAGATCTCGTATCCGATTCGTGGAGCTTTAAGCCCACTTTCACTAACGTCTGATACCATTGGTCGAGGTACCAGAGTGCTCTGAACTCTCGCAACGCGCAGTGCTACTCAGTCGTAAAACATTCCTCGAGAGTTCCACGCGATGATGTTCGACACAGTAAAAAAGAAACCCCGCATTTAAGATTCCCTGATATCGAAATGACGATAAGAAAATCGTTAAATTACCTGCCGATCATTTATCTTCCATCGCGTGTCGGGTCAACCAGATGTTATTCAAGCACCGATTTCACTCCACCGCACTTTTTCGGAACACAATGTATCGATAAAAAGTTTAAAAAAACTCGTTTTTTTAATCTAAGATCAACACAATCGTCGGTATCAACGATTATCGACCGCTGGTCACGGTTACCGGCAATATTTAACTGCCTTTACCGAGCGAACTTAAACCGCGCGGCTATCCGGTACCGTCGAAGACCAACATCTCAAGAGCATCTCTTAAACTCTCGTTCACGTCTCCCGCTAAGCATCGGGGGATTTTCTAAATAGCGCAGACTCCGCGGCTCGGGGATGGCTCACGTGATATTTATACCGCGGTCTCGAGGCACTTGGGGGAAAATAATCACAATCTTTACAAGATTTGAAAAAAAATAAACAATTATTTTTTCAAAAAATTGCTCATCACTTTCACGATAAAAAAATAAAAATAAAAAATTCTCTCTCTCTCTCTCTCTCTCTCCTCGATCACACGGAACGTCCACCGTCAAACTGTTTCAACTGACATATACGGCGGTGTAATAGAGGCGATACGGTCGTGGTTTTACTGAGAACGAGGAGGGGGGGATTCGTCCCTCTTCGCCTCTCGACGTTATCTCTCTCAGTCTTCGAGGTAGATTGTTACCTCGGATGGGGTTTGAGGTGGGGGTGGAATTTATCATCGATGCACAACTTCACTTCTGTTTCTTTTTTTTTTTTTTTTATGAGCTTTCATCGAGGGATCATTTTTTTTCTATCATCACTAGAAAAAAACAAAAAAATTATTCTTTGGTTCTTTTGAATAAACGCGCGTATTTCTATTTTATTATTTGACTTGTGTTGTGTGTGTGTGTTTTTTTTTTTTTTTTTTTTAAGAGGTGAAATTTAATCGCGATATACGAGAACGCCGCTCGAGAGACTGTCTTTAAATGCGCTTAACAACCTCCACACGATGGTCAAGCGAGACCTCTCTCACATCTCTGACGTAGACTCTCTCGCGCTGGGCCCAACGACTCCGAACGACGATCCCAGACTCGTACGGAGTCGACGGGCCTCATCTGACCCACGGGAGGGATCCGGTTATAACTCGTTTAGGATAACTCCGGCGCACCGGTCTTGAGGACACTCTCCGTACCTATATATGAACGATCTTCGGTACCTATGACGTTTATTAATTCGACACAGTCGAGAGATGATGATGGGATTCGAGGGATTATTTTATATTTATCTGAAAGAAGTTTTTTTGTTTTTTTTTAAAGAATTTTGAAAGATGATTCGAGGGTCTTTTTTTTTCGATTTTTAGGAATAATTGATAGAAGTTAAAGATAAGAAGAATAAAAATTGAAGAGTTTAATTGATCTTCTGGCCATTTTGGAATTACTCTACGATTTGAGAGAGAAATTGATGTTTAATTTTTTAACAATTTTGATGATTAATTCTAGATGATCGGGGGTCTGTAAAAAAAAGAAAAAATCAATTTATGATATTACAGTGAAGAAGAAGAAGATTCAAGGAATTATTAATTTGATAAAAATCTATATTCAGTTGTTTTTTTTTTCAGAATTTTGGAATTAAGTGACTTGAAGAATATAGAGTAATCTTTCTTTTTAAGTTTTTGCAATTTTAAGAAGTCGATAAGAATTAGGGATAAAAAATGACACTTGTATAATTTGACACTTGATAAAGAAAAAATATCATAAATTCTATTAAATATAAGAAAATAGATTCATTATTGATTTGAGGATTAGATAATCATTATATATTTTAATAAAAATGTCTGTAAAAATTAGCTTCTATTTAAATTTTAATACACTGATACTTGAATTTCTCAAGTCTGCAGATCGGAAAATTGATAAGAAAAAATCACTGATCTGATTAATCCATTGATACCGGAAGAATAAAGATTTTTCAAAAATTTGAGAAATAAATTGATAGGAAAAAAAGTAAAAAAATTTCAACGATTGTCAAAAAATGAAACTGACAAAAATCGTTCGATTTTTGTGAAAATATTTCAAAGAATTTTAAAACGATCTATTTTCGATCAAGTTTAATTATTTTTGAGTCCGATTTCTCATTTTGAATCCACTAAAAATACGAAAAAATCGATTGATTTTGAACAAAGTGGGGCTAAATATATTGAAATATAAGGGATAATAAAATAATGAAAAACAATGATAAGAGAAAAAAAAATCGCTGATCTGATCATCAATTCATTAATACCAAATGGAATAATGAATTTTCAAAAAGTTGAGAAATAATTTGATAGGAAAAAAAAGGCAAAAAAATTTCAATGAAACATAAGATCAATTTTTGACAAAATGACAATTTTTATTTCCCCAAAAATCGAAGTGAGGCTAGCAAAAAAAATTGTGATAAGATATGGTTGCCTTTTTTTTTTTTAATTTCAACGACGAGACGGTCGTCGCGTCGTCTTAAAAGTTTCAAAGAATTTGAAAACGATCGATTTTTGATCAAGTTTAATTATTTTTGAGTCCGATTTCTGATTTTAAATCCACTAAAAATACGAAAAAATCGATTGATTTTTAACGAAGTGAGGCTAAATATATTGAAATATAAGGGATGATAAAATAATGAAAAAAAATGATAAGAGAAAAAAAAATCGCTGATCTGATCATCAATTCATTAATACCAAATGGAATAATGAATTTTCAAAAAGTTGAGAAATAATTTGATAGGAAAAAAAAGGCAAAAAAATTTCAATGAAACATAAGATCAATTTTTGACAAAATGACAATTTTTATTTCCCCAAAAATCGAACTGAGGCTAGCAAAAAAAAAAAAATTGTGATAAGATATGGTTGCCTTTTTTTTTTTTTTTTTTTAATTTTAACTACGAGACGGTCGTCGCTTCGTCTCAAAAGTAACGACAGTTCGACTATAGGATATCCCTCCCTACTCTCCTAACAATAAGCTACGTCGTATACTCTTCTACGTATGTACAACGGACTCGCGGGACTACGAAGAGGTCCAGAGTGTCCCAGCCTCCAGCCCGGAGCCTTTAGCTCCGGCCTGAACTAGCCCGCAGCTTATTCTATCCGAGGTAAGAAGAAGGCTGTGCACAGCCCGCTCCTCTGCCCATGCCCATGCGGCAGAGGCCTATACGTACCGTAAAGATTAGAAAATTGCAACTTATATATACCCGGGGATGGTAGGTGAACCGTGCAGACCCCAGATCGACGAATAACAGTTTAATGCTGTTGGAATGATTCGATGCACATTAATCGAGAAAACCGATCAGGAATAAATAATGGGAAGAATGAAGATGCCGAGATCTCTGATCTATGGATGAATTTTTATAATTCCCCTCCTATATTTATGCTTGAATTTAATTGATAGTCCGATAGATGCGGTGGTTTAGATTGTTTCGTATAGGAATAATCGAGAGGATGATATTACAGTAGAGTTTCGAATATATGTGAGTGGGACTAGAAAATAGCGCGTGGTATCCTATAACAGTCGTGATTTTATTTATAACTTTCGAGCAGCGTGGTAAACGCTATAGGTTATATTCTTACGTTAGGATTATCCTCTGTATACGTGGAAACATGAAACATCTGTGGTAGGCGGATTTCTAAGTCTTCTTAACGATGATACTGCAGGATTATACCTTAAACTTATTTCATTCTTCAGGAACAAAAAAAAATCTACGTGAATTGAAATACATTTTTTTTTTAATTCATTTTTTATCGCGCCTACTTGGATAATTCGAAATCGGTAATTTTTATACCTCGTGAATTGAAATTCATGATTGTTAATTTTCAATTCAAGATTTGCATAGATTCTGATATATGAATTATGTGTGATCTGTCATTTTTGTAATTCGTATTATTTTTAGTCTATGACTTGCAATTCCTAATATGTGATTCCTGATTTGAAATCTACAAATCTAAGTACCTGTTAGGTTTTATTTTGTGATTTTGAACTAGTAATTCGAAACTTGCAGCTTCTGGATTATCTTAACTTTATTTCATTCGTTAGGGAAAAAAATCTAGGTGCACTTGGATTTGCATTTGAATTGAAATACATTTTTTTTTAAATTCATTTTTTATCGCCTACTTGGATAATTTGAAATTGGTAATTTTTATATCTTGTGAATTACAATTCATGATTGTTAATTTTCAATTCAAGATTTGCATAGATTCTGATATATATGATTTATGTATGATTTGTAATTTTTGTAATTCGTGTAATTTCTGATTTTTTATTTCTATATATTCTATGACTTCCAATTCCTAATATGTAATTCCTGATTTGAAATTTATAACTCTGAGTACCTAGTAAATTGTAATTTGTCATTTTGAACTTGTAATTGAAAACTTGCAGCTTCTGGATGATCTTCAACTTGTTTCATTCTTCAGAGAGAAGAATGAAGTGCACTAAGATGTGCACTTGAATTAAGATAAATTTCTGTCTTCTTATTCAATGCCTCAATTTGGATGATTTGGATGATTTGAAATTGTTTCGTGACATTGGCTATCTGGGCATTTTCAATGCTGACATTAAAAATAGCGTCTCTCAATTGATTGAATCGATTTTGGGGTCATCAGCCTCGCCGATGTCGACCTTGTGACTTATTTCGTTTGATTTTTTTTTTTTTTTTTTGTTCATAATTTTTTTTGTTTGCAGAGAGAAACAAAGAGTCGAGTCGTATTCTCATTCCGAATCCCTCGTCGAATTTATCCACCGTGGCAATATTCTCGAGCGTCATTCAATCCGATCGATCATTGTTAGGACGTCACGTGCCCGGTCCACGTGATTATCACTGCTTGTGGCGAATCTTTAATTCCGATCTTGGAACCACGCGTGGCGATAAAGGATATCAATACATATTCATATCCATATATGTATATATACGTATATTATACAAAAGTTTATTCCTGTAGTACCGCACATGATGGAAAATTTTGACCGTTACATAAATTTATACAAAATTCGTCGAATATGCGACTAATCGTTATAAACGACTCGACAATTATTGCACGAAGGAACTCTATTCCAGATGACAATTAGTAATGAGTAAATCAAATTGAATAATTTCCCTAAAAGTCACTTGTCTGATTCGATTACGTCTCATTTTCTTTGGAGAGCAATTCTTCATCGTGTGAATTAGGGAAACTGAGAGAAAAAAAAAATATCCTGTGACGAGTTATATGGTCAGTTAAAGGAAATTTAGCTACAATCTAGTCAATTTTTTGCTGATAACTTGGTCCAAAAATTTTTAAGATAAATTTTTGTCACTCTCCACTTAATCATCAAAAGACATATAATTTTCCAATCAAGTCGACAATCTCATTTCTGTACACAAAATACTTTAACAATCAACAAGAAAATTGTTTTTCTTTTCTCTCTGGTTATCTATTTCTTCAAATATTAGCTCTCATTGATAAAATACAGTCAATATTATTATCATACATAGATTTTGTTAAATTATAACGAGGACAATAATAATAATAATAATAATGAGGTTGATAATATTTGTCGTAAGTTTATTTTCACCTTGCGGTACCAAAATGGCGTCTTTTCTATTACCTCTTAGGCTACTATAATGATATACCCAGTATATATGTATATATAAGCTATCCTAGAACCGCAGAGACAAGGAAATTCAACACCATTGAACTAAATTTTCAAAGGGTTAATCACCGCAGGTTCTATGTAACCACTGCCATCACTATATAGCCGATACCTATATACAGGGTATAATATATTACCGGGTTAAAATTATTATTGCAATATAATATTAAGGGCGGAGATAACCGCGGGTGATAGCAGTTTTACGTTGCGGGTACTCTCGCTGCTGCTGCTGCTGCTGTACATATATATATATATATATTGTATATGTATAGTCTTATCTTGCGGTAAATCAAACTATGCGAGACTCTTTCGACTTGTTTTCATTATTATTATTATTATTATTATTATTATCATGATTTTTTTTAAATTAATTTAGTACATAACCTATACCTAGTATATAGTGAGTCTATAATACCCACAGGGTAAATACTTGAAACTCTCTCGTTAAATTTATATAATAAATATAATATAGCCATTTTGTATGATAATAATGATGATAATAATAATATCATTTCACGATAAGACTGAAGGAGTAGGTACTTAACCGATTTCTCTTTGTTCTCTCCGATATTTTCTCATAAGAAAGTAGGTGCATGTGATTTTGTTTTATATATACTTCTATATACATATATACATATGTATATACCGTTTTTGCGTCTTAAGAAACAAATTGACTTGATAATAATAATTGATATGACGTTATTATAAGATTTCAAGTAACACGAATTATTTGGAAAAAATTAAAGTAAATTGATATGAAAAAAGGTGACTGAATTACCGAAGAATCAATTAATTATTGAAGAATAATTTAAATGATGAGAGTTGACTAGAAATTAAGAAAATTTATAACTTAATGAGAATCAACTGATCGTATTAAAAATCTTCAAATTAATTTAAAATAATCATGAGAATTGATTGATGATTAATTAAATCAATGAGAAATCATCGAAACTGAACTGATTATGGAGCTTATGAAAATTGTTGTGAATTTGTTTCGATTTTAATTGACAAACATTTTTTATTATTAATAAAAATCTTCCAATATCAACTTAAATTCGAATGAATTATCGATTATTATTTAAGAAAAAAAAGAAATTTAATTGAAATTTGAGTCGAATTCAATCGACTATAAATGAATAAATTCAATTAAAACAGAAAATTGAATACAAATTAATCATCAAAATTTGCTGATAATCGATGGTGAACAAAAGTAAATATTTTATTTATTAAATTAAAGAAAATTGTGTTCAATTTAATCACTTTAGTATCAGAAAAAAATAATCAATGTGAATAAAATAATTAATTAGTATTACTTCAATTTATAAACAAAAAAAAATTATAATAATAATAATTGATGTTCTTATTGATTGTCTTCTTAGTTTTTCTGCCTTCTTAATTTTTTTTCATCTTCTACTCATATTGTTAGTTAGCTGAGTTCACTGGATTCGAAAGTGAGTAAAAATCTGTGGAATTTAAAGACCACACTGCGTGTACTGAATTTTTATATTTGGAATTGGCAAAGTGAAACTAAAAAAAAAAAAAAATCAAATTTTTACACATTTTTTTTATAAACATTTCTTTTTCCTTCTGTTTTTTGAGACATATCACGGATCACAGACGCACCTAAACGTCACAGCCGTTTCCGCCGCTTTAACACATCGTCTATATACTTTAATATTTTCATATAAACCGACGAGCTTTAACTGTTTCATGTATATATGTGGTTTTTTTTTTGTTTTTGTTTTCTCAAATTCACCGTAAAACGATGATCGTACGTGGCGGAACTTTTTATCATTGTCACAGGGACGACTGAAAGAATGCGTGATTTTTTTTTCTTCTCTCTCTCTCTCTCTCTGTTTTTCTCTTTTGGGTATAATTCTTCGTTTTTTTTTCCAGAATTATAATATAAACAAGTTAAAGAAGAAGAAGAAGATTTTTTTCTTCAGAGTTTAATAAAACGTTTTTAGAATTCCGATGTCGCTATAATAATATATTTCTCAGGGGGGGCTGATCTATTCTCAGAGTGGATCTTTCGTATTTATAGAAAATAAGTGTAGGTGTTATTCAGTCAGAATATCCGGTCATAACTATAAGTATCCTATACCTATACCTATACTAATCCTATGACTATCTTGTTTGCTATATTTATATAAGTATATATATATATATATATATATAGAACGCCAAAAACATCGCGAAATATGTAATCAAAATCACTCAATAATCATTTTTATATTTTACTAGAACCTATCGACTCGCTTCGAATAATTTTCAAATTTGTTTCAATCGTCTGAAATTATATCAAAATCGATTGGAATAATTTCAAATAATTTATAATGATTTTTAAATCGCTTCAAATAATATTTAGATCAGTCAAAATTCGTCCAAAGTAATTTTAATTATTTTACAATCGATTAGAATGAGGCTAAAAAAAATTTATAAACCGCTTCTAATCAATTTCAAATCGCTTGAAATAGTTTAGAATCATTTTTTAATTTTATATCTAATTTTTTTTTTTGTCAAAAACGCAAATGCTGATATTGAAGTAATTTATTCAACGTAATTCATTGTAGCCTAACCTAAAAATAAAAAAAAAAAAACGATAATAATACATTTTGGACCTATTTATATCCATAAAATATTATCTAGTCTTGTTAGTTTCGTAATTATGTGTCTTTATCCAATTTTTGAAAATTTTTACATCAATTATCTGCTATTAATTTTGTCCTAAATTTAAAGTTTCAGAAATTCGTCACCAGGGGTCGAGGAATTTTCGATTCTTGACTTGCTTCCTTTTTAGCCATACTTTTAATGAATAACGAATATTTGATTAAAATTGACTGAACTTGATGAGAGAGAAAATGAGAAAAATTAAAAAAAAAAAAATTCCACTATATTTTTCGTAAAAGTTATTTTATAGATAAACTGTTTTGCGAGATGTGCATTCAGTGATCTATTTGCGTCCAATAAACTAACTCGGCCTTGCTCTGGGTTGTATTATTAATAGAAACCATTAGCATATGTGGGTATAGACATATAGGTATATTGTTAGGGAAATAACGCGTGATCGTTACATGAAAACGATGTTAACCGAATAATACAGACGTAAATAACAGCTTTTATCTGGTTATATACACATACATATATAAACACGTTACTCGCATTGTCGCCGTATGGTACCGCGAAATACATCCACATTATATACACACACGTACATCATACGTCCTTGAAGAAAAAGAAAAAAAAAACGGTTAGGTATTTTTGAAAATACGTATCAATTCAATTATATCTATTCACCAGGTATGCAGTCTATGTATTTATATTTATTATTTATATAATAATATATAACGAGAATTGACAAATTCCCAAGATATTTCCTCGATATACACTATATAAATAATTGCTGGCTCTAGCATAGCCGCATCTTTCACGTTCATGCAATATAATACGTATACATATTACACACATACCGTGTCATTTCGTGGATAGTCTCAATGTGGACTCCTGGGTATATGCAACTGAGATGACAACAATCGTTGCTGGATGAAAAGCGGAATGCGCGATTGCATATAGCCAGGATCGAATCCACATCGAGACAAAAAATCACAAAAAATCACGCGATATGTATTTCACAATTCATAAAATCAGGATATTATTTGCCGGAAGAAAATTCATTCACACAAAATACTTGGACCAACTGAAATGAACCTAACCTAACATGAGAGGTTAGGGAACAAACTACATACACGTAAAACTGTATGTGACGTCACATTTCGAAATTTACAATCTTTCTCTCTCTATTCAGCCGAAAAAACGTTATTTCAAGTTTGAAAATCCCGCGCGTGACGTTTATCAAAGCATTGATTGTATTAAAGTGAAAACTTGTCAATATTGTTAAATATAATGTGCAATTAAAGTAGGTAGGTTGAAAGTTATAAAAAGTTTTTTTTTAATGCTTTTTTCTTCATTGGGGGGGGGTAAAAATGGTGGAATCCATGGTGACGTCATTACTTTCGACCAGTTTAATTTTTACGAACAATAATACGAAACGATTATATAGGTATAGTGATAATTAGTTATCACAAAACTCACAACTGATGGTAGAATTTGAATTTCCCGCCGCTTTTGGGTGTCAAAGATGGCGTCATTATCTCAATTGCAGTTCTGTGCTTGCCGCTAGGTAAGCGCTAGTGTCGCCGGTAGGGAAAAAAACACTTTTTGTCGTATTTATTGTTGATATTACAGTCAGGAATCGTAGGGTTTGATGCAAATGTTTCCATTCTATATCGTTAAAAGTTCAGATGTATCAAAACATCAGTTTTTGTGTTATTGAAACTCGAAATTCAAATATTCCCTAGAGAGCGCTAGTGTCGAATGTAGGGAATATTTGAATTTCGAGTTTCAATAGCACAAAATCTAATGCAGTATTTCTGATTGTGAGTTTTTAACGAAAACAATCGAAATAATTGCATCGAATTCTACAATTTCTGACAATATCAACAATAAACACGACAAAAAGTGTTTTGTTTGTCCCTACCGGCGACACTAGCGCTCACCTAGCGGCAAGCCTGGAACTGCGATTGAGAAAATGCCTTGTATCGATATTTCGATATCGATACGTACATTGGTAGTCATAGTATCGATATTACATGGTCATGAATTAATTAAACGATACCATCGATATCGATCTAAAATTATAAATGATTTTAATTCGGTATCGATACTCAAAAATATCGATAAATCGATGGAAAAACTATCGATATTGAGGATATCGATATCACGATACACCGCGATGACGCTACGACGCGACCACACCTACCGTGAAAGAATTACGGTTACTACGAATAACCAACGAAGACGTCGTGACGCGGTTGTAAATAAAGTTTTCAGTGATACAACCATATCGCCTGCGTGCGACGTGAAGGCGAATTATCTGCCGAATTCTACGATCGTCCAAACGGTAAGGGAATATCGAAAAAACTAGAAACAAAAGACAGTCGACACGCCTGTCTCGCATCGATACGAGAAACAAGAGACGCGAGGCTACGAATATCGAAAGCCGACGCCCCACTTTCAAAACAAACGAACGGGAGTGTCTCTCTTGAGGTTAGGTCATCAATTAGTAATTGTTCAATTGTTACAATTGCCGTTTGACGAATGACAACGAGATGAGACCGGAGTGAATAAGTGTCTCGAGTTCGTTGATATTTTTACAGTCAGTTTGAAGATAGATTTTCTATTTTTTTTCTTCCAGATTATTTATTTATAAGAAAAAATGGTCGTTCTGAAGTCCTGCTGGTCACCATGCATTTGGACCAACAGCATCGAGGTAGGAAGCAAGGCTGTCGCGTTTTACACATCGGTGAGTTTATAAGTTCAATTATTCAATGATAAACAAAAGAAGAAGATAAAAGAATTTGATTAAAAAAAAAGTGAATTACTCTCAATTATTATTATTATTATCATTATTATTATTATTCAGTTTCTAGATTGACAATTTTTTACACATTTATATATTTATTTTCTCATTTCGGAAGAATTTTATTAAGATTCTCAATTTTTTGTTTTTCATTTTTTAATTTTTTACTATCGAAATTGAATATTTCCCCATTTTTTTTTTTTTTTTATTTCAAAAATTCGATTAGTTTCGTTCTTTTCCGCGTTTTGTATAATTTATTTCGAACTGAGGAAATCTTACAGGCTTCGTGTGTCGATTTTCGACTGAATTTGATTTAATTTAATTTCAGGCGCTGAGCATCGTACTGATAACTTTGATAAGTTATCAACTGAACGGCGGAGATTCTACGCAGCTTTATAATCCCCTGTTCGAGACCGACGTCAGGGGATGTAAGTTAAAGACATGGAAGGCGAACTCGAATCAATCTGTTTGATCAAAACAAGCAAAATAGTTTAAGAGACTTTGAAGAAAAACGAAAACAAGAAAAAATCGTTCATTCATAGCGACGATAGAAAATAAGCAATAAACTACGAATATCGCTGAAAATTATTCCCATTTCAGCCATGAAGGTGTTCGGAGCCCTCTTCATCATCTATTTCCTCGGCCTCATAGCCGCGTCCGTACTAATGATAACCGGGATAAATAGCAGGGTGAGAGGAGTTATGATCCCCTGGCTCGCTATGTGGTTCATCATATGCCTCTTCCAGCTTGTATTCGGACTCTGGCTTCTCGGAGGCTACTACATCTACGTGAGAATCTTCTTCCCATTATAAACAAGCCTTTAAACTTCTGTTTATTTCTGAAAACAGAGAAACCGGAAGTTTAAAAAGATATTTTTGGGCTCGGGTCGCATAATTCTAGTCATTCGTCGTCGAGTCGCAGCTTTCGATGAATAAAATCGATAGAAACGAGAAGATTAATATCATAATCCCCTGTTTTTCAGCTCCAAGGCGTTTTCGCGACGCTCTGCAACTGGTTGTGGATGTCTTACAACGTGAGTCGACTTTAGACTTTCGGCCTCGGATATAATCGTTGGGAACTTGACTCAAACCGGCTTCGATATTTCAGATTTACTGCTGGCTCTGCGTGTATTCGGTCTACCAGAGGATCGCGGAGATGCAATCGCCGAACATCGAGCTGCTCTGGCCTTGAATCGAACGTCGAAGAAGAAGAAGAATATCGATTATTCTTCTCCGAACGAAATGATCGAGGCGTCAAATATTTACAAATTAGTTTTATAAGATGATAATTAATAGGATTTACTACCCGTTTTCTTAGTTATAACTTTTCTAACGCCGTCAGACATTTTATTCGGTAGAATTTATCGATAAATGTTGACGATGGATGGAGAAACATGAATCTGAGGATAATTTTAACGCTGACCGAAGACTGAAATGGTTCGATATTATATCGACAAACCCGTCCAAATTCGGTCAATAAATAGAGATTTTAGATATAGATAGAATTTTTCGTTTTTTTTTTTTTTTTTTTACATTCAAAGTAAGAATTATCGATACTTTAGTGACTAAAATCAGTTGCATAAAATGCCATCATCCGTATTTAAGAGAATAATATAAATTATTTTTATTATTATTATCATTATTCTTTCAAAGTGAATCTCAGAGCAAAAATATCTTTTGTAGCTGATTGCGAGTATATTTATATGATATAATCGTACAAAGATTATACATATATTATCGATTAGGTATTTAGAATAATGATAAAAATCACAATCGTGTCTTTGAAGTATTTCTTTCGTGTGTTTTTACTTTTTTTCTTTTTTTATGTTTCAATTGAATTTTGTACAAAGTGGGATTTGAAATTTCATTCTCATTGTCTTATGCATTTTAGAATTTATAAATCATCTATCTTATTATTTTTTTTTTGTCTCGGAAAAAACAAAACAATTAATTCTATCACTGTTATGAATATTCGCTAAAAATTCTGGTGTAGATGACGTCTGAAATAATGTTTTTTTTTTTCTTTTAATCAGATATCAATTTTTTCAACGTAAAGAGTTTCGTCCATGCAGATTGATGAATTATTGAGAGATGAAAAAAAATTGATGAGATAATGAACAATGAATAGATTTTTAATGTTTTTTTAATTTCTGGTATATTATTTGAAACAAAAAAACCTAATGTTATTATTACGGTTTTTTTCTTCTAATAATTATACATCGTAGTGCTACGTCATTACTTTGTGTATATGTTCAATTTTTTATTTTTTTTATACATTTTAACAAACTTTTCGAATGACTGTATTGAAATTTTCATTTCGAGATGAAAACGTTGATATAATTGTATCATATCAATGGATTTTATAATCGTTTATACAAACTGAAATAAATGAACAATTTGACTAACGATATTTTATTTTTATTAATTGATTCGACGCCGATTCAGTGTCTTTTTTTTTTTTTTATATATATATATATCGTTCTGTTTCTGTTTTTTTCGAATAGGCATTAAATTTTGGAAACTACAATTTCATTAGTGAAAATGTATAAAAATAACGAATTGTCCTATATTTTTACAAAAGAAAAGCTATTAAAAAAATATGGATCTTTTCATCAATTCTTATCGCTCGCTTATCGATTCTCTATCTTACTTTCATCTATAGTATGACTGCTTCGTTAAGAGCATGCTACAGTCATTTTTGACTCTTCTTTACCGACCGTACCCGGTTTTCACTTGTTTTCACTGATAGCAAAGCCTACGCGTCACGAGCGCGGAAAAGTTACCAACAGCGCAATGTATATCGGAAAACTTCTTTGTTTCATGCAACAATGAAGACGTATTCTTGAAAACTGCACAAAATGGTAATTGTCCATTTGTAAAATTCCGCTGTGAAGCTGTTTCTTTGCGATTTACTTCCGTGTAATTGATATTCGGAGATATCGGAATGTCGGTAACAATCGAGTGCAGCATGCCTTGAGTGCGTGTGACGGTACATAGATGTCCCCACCGGCACCGGGCTTCCGTACAATCGAACCCTACAGCTGATCTGTCAGACAGTATGACTTCACTGTCACCTCGGTCGTAATCGATATACAATTTCCTTGGGAGTTTTGGCGCATTGGCAGTTTATTTCCTCGATTTAATTAACGCTTGGGTAACGTTTATCCGGTAAGAGTAAGTAATTCATATACATTTTTCTTTTTAATCATTTATTGAGCTTCCGATTAATCTCTCGAGGTCGCGGAACGGTGGCGATATCGCACCACGTGGGATATCTTAATAGCTAATTCACGTTTTTTTTTTTACTATTGCATAGCACTGTTATCAAACGAACCAATCCGACCTCGATATGATTCACACTTGGAATTTTCAAACGCTATTTTCTCAGCCAAAACACATTCGATTGATGTGAAATTGATATCAGTGACGTAGAAAAACTGAATGAAGGGCCTGCCAATCGTGGATTTTCAAAAATCGAAAGACATATTCAGAATTTTGTGTCACAATATTGTTCTGTAACCCAAGGAGGTGCTGCCCCTCGTGGAGAGAGGCAGCACTTCCTTGGATTACAGAACATTATTGTTAAAAAACTGTTATTACGTCTCGATTTTCGAAAATCCACGATTGGCAGGCCCTTCATTGAGTTTTTCTACGTCCTTGATATCAATTTCACATCAATCGAATGTGTTTTGGCTGAAAAAGTAGCGTTTGAAAATTCCAAGCGTGAATCATATCGAGGTCACGTGACTTTCAATTCCCCTTAATAATTTAGATTCGAATTTTCAGTTTTAGAAATAAAAGTCATTCATTCATGCTACGAAGAAACGAGATAATTAAATGGAGGATTTTATTTTTTTTTCTAAACTTGGAGAATCTTTTCGTTAATTTTCATACGAGTTCGTGTACTTCGGAATATTTCAAATCTCGCAGTATACATATAATATACCTTCTTCCAAATTCCATCACCGATGAGAGCCTTTCTATTTATTTTTCGCTCCATATTACATCATTTGATTAATAATCTTTCGTTGATTTCGAACGCAGAAGAATTTGAAAATCTGCTCTACCACGATGATTGGAATAATTGAAAAAGTATGGACCCTCCTGAGCTACTGGTATTTCCGATATTCCCTCGTTACCGAACTCTACATGGTAGAAAAATGGGAGAGACACGTTATTCGTATCCTTTGATTAATTTTATTAATTTTATATAAATAAATAATGAAAAAAAAGACTGAAATTATACAAATAATTAGATTATTCGTACTTTCCTTGACGCTTTTAAATCCAGACGGTGTCTTCCTTACGATGTTCGCCCTGCTGTTCTACTTCAATTACACATTTCTACTTCCATCAGCTTCAAAGATGCTGGTTTGGTCCTCGATTCCAACTTGATAATAATAAAAATAATCTCGTTAATCGTGGGAGAAAGAAGAGGCAATCGATCAATATAATTATCAATATCTTTATTAATAGAAATAATATGATAACTAAATAAGTATAATTTACAGTGTATTTACATAATACATAACATCCTGATATCTAGTTGAGTCTAGGTCTGTGGAATCAATTTATTGAGACAATGATTTCTATTACAAATGAGACTCTTTTTCTTTTTTTTTTTATAATCATTCGACGTGACGAGATGTAAATAATTACGTTTTATTGCTTATTCAAGATTTTCTCTCATTTATTATTCGATATAATGTGAATTAACTGATTCTGAGAAAAAGAAAAACTTCTGTAATAGATAAAATAATTTGTGAGGCAAAAAAAAAAAAGATTGTCTAACGATTAGTTACATCATATTTGAATTCTTTCTATTATACTGTATAAAAAATCTCGACATTACGGTATAGAATAATTTTATATGTATAATTGCATTTCTATAGAAGAAGCATTTGATGATACAGCATCGATATAAAGTTTTATTATATCAATAATAAAAATAATAATAATAATAAAACAAAAGTATTGCGTTGATTTAATGATGCGATAATCATATCGATATATCGTAACAACAATTTGTTTTATTAATATCACAAGCTTTTTTTTTAATCAAAAAAAAGAATTCAAGATCAACGATTTTCAAAGTCCAAAGACGCACAAATTTTTCTAATTATCTTCTAGCACATTTTTTTTTTCTTCTCTCGTTTTATTCTTGTCATATATTAATAAATGTATCGTTTCAATATGTACAGGGAATAAACACAATAAAATAATAATTAAAAAAAAAAAAAAAAATTTATCGTTTATATCGCATGGATATTATTTATGTATATATAATTACTGTTCCCCGAAACTATACTATATATCGTATATTATATTATATTATAATTACTAAATATTACGATAATTGAATTATCAATTTATTAATAATAATAATAATAATAATGATAATAATCAATCAATAAATCGTTATCTTTATAATAGTCTAAAGATAAAACAATAACATTTTTTCTTTTCTTTTTCCTTCAATTTCATCATCTACGTTAATATAATAATGATAATATATATTATATAATAATTTGAAAATTTCAATTTTCAAATTCGTTTTATTGTATGTATGTATAATCGTCATATTAATGAAATTATACAAGTACAAATTATCAACAAGAGTATTCAATTATTATGTATCTAGATTTCTATATAAGTAGATAATTGTTACAAGCAAAGAAATTATATTATCAATTTATTAATACTAATTAAAAAATAATAATATTTAAGAAATCGAGTGATCTATATATTACGTAATAATGTAATAATGTAATAATAATAATTGTGATGCAGTTTCTTTCATTTCTTCTTAATTAAACTATACTGTAATAATTACTGTATCTAATTACTGAATCATGTAATATTTTCAAAATAATTATTCGTTCAACTATTGGTATCTATAATTTTCATTTTTTTTTTTTTAATGTTCCAGTCAAATAATTGCTTCGAATATACCTACATACGTGAACAATATGTATCGTATCCGTTACAAAATAAGATATAGAGAAAAATGTATTAAATCAACAATTGAATATAGAGTATTCATAATATATGTAATATAATAACGAATATAAATCAAATATTTACAACGCACAATGTTTTTTGTTGTTGTTGTTTTTGTTCGTTTAAATTACGAATAAGTAGACAATCCACCAATAATAATAATTCTTTTTCTCTACAGAATCAATAGAAAAAAGATACGACAGAAAGAATAATGATAATGAAAAACCCTGTTAAACAGAATTAAAAGAGAAAAAGCGTTAATTAGTTACACAATTTATTTACGTAATTAATAATTATAGACTTTTGTCATTATTCAGAAGGCACGTCTACTTTTTCTCTTCTGTTAATTATAATTTTCTTTAAACTTTTATATTACAACAATATTTAATGAATCCTTTTGCCAAATATTTAATATTAAATCTTTATTTTATTATTATTCATATTTTTTTTTCTTTTAACGTTTTTAATATCTTTTAAACGTATATTTCAGATTTTCATTCCCATTCAATTTTCTCTTAAATTTTCTCAATACCATAATGATAATAACTTTCGAATAATAATTTCACGGTAACAACTCGATTGAGTGAGATTAAGAATAATTATATTTATAGTATTTAAAAATATGGTACCTAATATTGAATAAAGAAAAAAAAAAATTTCCTTAATTAGAAACTTCTAATTAATCTCAATAACGATATTAAATTCGAGAATTTTGTAGAAGCGAATAGGTTCGAAATTATAAAAAAAAACGTCCTTTCATATCTTTTTGATGTTTTTCTTTCTAATATGAATTTTTTTTCAATCCAAAAATTTTGTTCCACCAAAAAATGGTATTTTTTAAAATATTTTCTCTCATTACTGAAGGTCGCTCTCCGCCTCCAATCTCCGCACTCGGACCCTCTGCTTGTAGTGATATTCCTTGAGATAACTCTTCAACGTTTTTGGAAGCTGTAGCTTATTGATACCGTCGTAAGTAGTTTTCGTTGTGATCACAGCTCGGCATAAATGCTGCAGAGGAAAGGCGTAGGTCCGATGGAGAGGTATCGTCAGCATCGGCTCGAAGAACATGCAGCAAGACGGATCCTTGTAGTGTTCTATCAAACCGCAGACCTAGACGAACCGAAGAGGAGAAGAGATCCGATTAAAAAGTTGCAGCTTTTAATCCGTTTCGAATCACGTACCGTTTCAGAGGCGTAAACCCCGGGGTCGTGGGAGTCGAAGCTGAACTTGTGGTTCCACTGTTCGACTCTGGCGTGCAGAGACCTTCCGTACTTCCTGAAACTGACCGAGAACAGAAATTCTTCCTGAGCCGAATCGCGAAGCAGGAAAGTTCCCTCCGGTTTCCCTTCCAGGAGACGCTCCGCCTCGTAACGGTCCATTTTACCCCAGTAAAACGAGCAGGCGGTTATAGATCGGAGATCGGGAACGAGGCAGTGGACGTAGTCGACCTGGAGGGAACGAAAACAACAATTTCAACTCCGATACTCGACTTTTCACGTCCTTACGATCCGTACTTGAGTATGCGCGGGTCTCTCGAAGTTGGGAATCAGGGAGAAATCGATCTGCGACAAAGCAGTCAGAGCCGCAGCCTGGATCCTCGCGTTTGCTTGGAAAAGGGCGGCTAGACTGTCCACCGTTATTCCGGTTGGGTGAACCGGGATACTCGTGGGATGGTTTGGCTTGTATCCAGGCGGGGGTTCGACGCCCTCTTCCATCTCCCGGGCTCTCTGGAGTCTCGCCCTCTCGTCGCAGTCCTGAAAATAATTGTTTAATAATCGGAAAATCCCTCGTCGAGCTGCGGAAGATATTCTACCTCCATGGGAAAGTCGGCGGGATTGAATCTGGACAAGTCTATAACAGGGCTGGGCGGGAGAGGCCCGAGAATCGGGCTTTCCGGGGCGGACTTGCTGTTGAATACTACGCCTGCTCCCATCGGATGTTCCTCCGTTCTTCTGTAGCCGGTGCAAACGCATTCCGAACTGTTTGTTCCCTGGCCCGGTATGTCGGTGCTTTTCGAGCCCTTGCTCTTCGCGCAGTTGAATTTCAACACCCAATTGCTCAGCTTCTTTTGAGACAGTATCGGATGGTTGCAAGGGGGATTTTGTTCTTTGCTCCGCTGCTTGCCTGATGAAGAGAATACCGTATTAATCGGAGGATTATGACTCGGAGAGTTTATATTGTGTGATCAAAGTTCTCCGTCGAGTCGAGATTGAAGTGAGAGAAAGAAGCCGAAGTATAAAATTTTTGTGAAATATTGTGAAAAAACTTAATTATTGAAACGTGAATCTGTACTTTGGAATGTTTGGCGATAAGTTATTGAACAATAAACTTTATTAGTGTGTATCGCTGTTCTCTCTAGATAATCGGAGTCGCTAAGATAATAGAGCGACCGATTTTGTTTGGGGATATAAAAGACAGTCTGGTTGCGTTACGAATCGCTTAGTCATAATAAAGATGTGAAAATAATAGTCTTATTATTGGTTTTAATAAGGTACATAACATTTCGTTTACATAAGGCTTGTTTATCACGATTCAAAGCTTCGATACAGGTTTAGATCGTTCTTGAAAGTAAATTGAAGAGGTGAATTTGAATGGCAATTTTTTTTTCTTTTTGTGGCATCGAAGACAGTAAGATAGAAGACTTTTTTTTACAGACGGTGATGACTCACGGGATTAAAATATCGGAGCCAAAGGTCGATTTTATAGAGGAAAAAAATACATTTATTTTCCTAGTGCTTCGGTTTCGGAAAAATTCATACTTTGACTAATTTTAGTCTCTGTGAAGAGTAATTTCAGCTAAAATCAAATTAGGTCATAGATTTTTAAAAACAGTATCTTAAGACTAAAAAATCTTGTTGGAAGTGTGGAATACAAATTTTTTAAATACAGTTTCTGGAATTTGAGGATCGTATTTGAATGGGTCCCTGGAATAACAATTTATCAAATTATTCTGTCTCGTTTACTTTACAAGATTCAACCTTGGAATATAAAATCTCAACTAAATTTTGAATAAATCAACATTTAAATCTCCTATATATGATAAAAAAATGTTCTCTATGTTTTCAATTATCAGTTTTTTCGCCATAGAAGCTCGACACTTGATAATTGAATGTCAACGTCTCAATGAAATTCGGAGCAATAATCGTCCCATCAAAATTCGAGCAATCAATTAACGAATAAATTCGTTTCTGAAAACATGTTTACGATATCTCTTTACCGTATTTACACTCTGATAAGGCGCACCTGCAGAGTACAGAAAAGCGTTACTGTAGCAAAAAAAAGAAAAGGAAGACTTAAATCTTGTCGGAATTGCGAATTATGTACTCATTTTTTAATGAATACTATTTCTGGAATTTGTGAATCTTATCGTCAGACGGACCAAGTTTTTTATAGAAAAAAGGCTCGAATGCTGTAGAATTATTTTCATACAAAGAAAAATCAACAAAGATTAACGACGAATTTAATGCCTCCCAGTTATTTTCTAATCTAATGCATCTTTAGTTATTTCAACTACCGACTCATAGAGATTAATTTGTAGTAGACCAAATTGCTTTCATCATTTGTTACCAACTAGGGGGGAAATTTTATCTTGCTTGAATCCCAGAGAATACTGAAAAATCTTGACAGACAAAAAGTGTATAAATTAATCGAGTGAAACGTGGCCCGAGGGAATTTTTACTCCAAAAATGTAAGAGTTTTTCTCAGTCTTCTCTGGAGTTTAATAGAGACAGAAAAATCTCCCCTCTTTCCTAATTCAAAGACCGATGAATGAAATCAGTCCGGCTCATCTGGAATCCGACATTAGCATTGAAAATGCTTCCGTTTTCGGGTCAGTAGCAAATGATGATTCGTAGTGTAATCATAGATGGCAATAATAATAGCGCAGCGTGTAAATTCAGAGATTCAGATGAAAAGATGCACGAAAACTAAGATAACGAAGGACATTTTCAATGCATCAGCTGCTTGCGTTGCGTGCAAGATCTGTAGATCCATTCTAGTATATCAAGTAGAAACAATTTTTATTGAATCGGAGCAACGTTTCCACCGACTTTATCGTAAATCCTGTCTGCCATCATTGTTACGATTACATGATTGCGCTGTATGTATACTTTCTCCAATTAGCCCGATATCGCTGTGAGAATGAATACAACACAATGCAAAATGCTCGCAAATCATTACGAATCTTAATAACAGTAAATCTTTCGAGTTTCTCCCAAATCCCACGATCGAATATAGAAATCTCACCTCTCCTATTCCCGAACGACAGAGTCTTGGAGGTCCTGCGCAGCGCCACGTTGGTGGGACTGTCTTCCGAGCTGCTGCTGCTGTTGCTGCCCCCGCTGTGACTGGACGTGGCTACGTTCGTCGCAGTTGAAAAGTTCCCATTGTCCGTCGGCGGCTTAGCCTCCGCCGCGTCTATCTGCTGGCTGTAAATCGACTCGAATCTCGAATTGTGATTGTCTAAAGGAAACTCTCCGAGGTTCAGGTTCTCGTCCGGCTTATTTTCATCCGTCTCGGAGCCACCGGCAGGCTCGTTTCCGTTGTCCTCGTTCCGTTCGGAAGACCGCGGCGGAGTTTCGCACCCGTTTTCGATCGCTTTGTCCGCTTCCATTTTAGCAAATAAATATCTCAAACTAGCTAAGCGCTGTCCCATCGCGAACGAAGCCGAACTGCATCTCAATGGTATCGTGGGCTTGTTTTTCCAATTACCGCATCCGTTTTCCCCCTTCGCTACACGCAGGCGATAACCTGAAATAATTTCTGTTTTGTTCTTTATCATTTTTCCTGTTTCTGTTGTTTAAAAACGTTACGGTAATTGACGTCATCTTAATTGCGAGGTCTGACGTCTTACGAGGTTGGAAACTGGTTTTCGTTTCAGATTCGGACAATCTACGATTTCAATGTCATTCGATTACAACAAAAAAAAAAAAAAAAAAAAAGAGAGAATCTGCGATGTGACGTTTCAAGGAATTCGGAAATATTAGAGATTCTCCTCATTTCTTGTATGTATTAGAGGATATTTATCGTATTTTTCTATTATTATTATTATTGTATATCAGAGATTACGATAATTACCGATTTTCCGTTTCTTTGAGACGATTTTACCGTTTTTTATAATCCCTGTAGGAACTTCGAGGCACTCCTGGACTCTGATATTGACGATGAATTTACTTCATTTAATAATAACGATCAAAATAACGTTTCACTCGTATACTGCGGGTGGGTAAAACCTGCGAGTATGTATTTTCATTCACTGTACTGACTGTATCATGTATGACGACAGCACAACCAGCCTGTCGGGACCCGTCGTGTCGCGAACGACCGTGGACTGAACGGTATTGTACGGAAGCCCGGTCCGGCCAACTCATACAGACATACTCTGTCGATAAAATCGGGATTTAACAACATACTATGTCGATAAAATCGGGATTTAGCGACATACTATGTCGATAAAATCGGGATTTATCGACATACTATGTCGATAAAATCGTGATTTAACGACATGGATTTAACGACATACTATGTCGATAAAAATCGGGATTTGACGTCATTATTATTACAACTATTAGACAGTTTTGAATTCGAATTTGAGAATCGAACAATGATCAAATGGGAAATTTAAAATGTAATCATACTTATGATGTTTACAATCCGGGTTCGAATATTTTGAGTATTTACGCCGTTGAATGATGATTTTGATGACTTCTGGTCGATCAGTTTGCGAAGCGCAAAAAATTCAGTACATTCCGATGTTGTCGACATTGTATGACGTCAAATTCCGATTTTTATCGACATAGTATGTCGTTAAATCCCGATTTTATCGACATAGTATGTCGTTAAATCCCGATTTTATCGACATAGTATGTCTGTACGAGTTGGCCGGACCGGGCTTCCGTAGTATTGTGATGATGTACCGTCGCGTTTCCTGGTATATGTATCGTGAAAGTTTCTTCCGTTCATCGAGGATTTTTCTACCTTACCGATACGATTTTGTCGACGGACTCTCTTGACCGTGTCGATAAAACGGATCGCACTCGCCTTATTTACCATGGCATGATAATATCGAGTGAAATATTG
The DNA here is from genome assembly GCA_018420115.1 of Euura saliciscinereae. NCBI lineage: Eukaryota > Metazoa > Arthropoda > Insecta > Hymenoptera > Tenthredinidae > Euura > Euura saliciscinereae. Next base: position 60,506 of record JAFFZH010015397.1, on the reverse strand, counting down.
CAGATGTTGCGATGTTACCGACACGAGGTAAGTCACGTGACGAATCACATGCCGCGAGTTTTACCGCTATGCGGGCCACTCGGTGCGCCTGAAACAGGCAACCGTACGTACGGCACGTGCTAATTCTTATGGGACGTGCGAAAGGTTGCCTGCTTTAGGTGCACCGAGTGGCCCGCATAGCGAGAAACTCACGATATTCTAGCCATAGAAAATAGCGAGGCAAATCGTTCGAAAATGCGACTTTTTTCTTCTTCGATTTTTCACCATTTTCATATTTAATGAACTTTTTTTTCGCTAGTTGATATTTTTTTTTTCAAATTCAAACGCCATTTTCAAGAGGAGGAAATCACCGACAAAATTAGACCAAAACCAAAATCTAAAACCTATATCGTAGGGGTATAAGCATGTAATGAAGCAAAAATCTTTTCCAAACAATGAAATATTTTCCGATCGATTATTGTCAAAATTATTCAAAGACGGTTCATCGGAAAAACAGTGCAGAAATCGGTTAATCTGTCTGCCAAATATACGCCTCAATAATTTTTGTTGATTACTAATTACTGCACTGAGAGAAGGATTTAGTTATAGTTAACGAAGCTGTATTTGTATATAAGCAAATGAATATTTTGTTATTGTTAACACAATTTGGTTAGCCCAAGTAAATTCAAGTTCGACCAAATACAGCTGAATAGGATTTATTTATAGTTAACGAAGCTGTATTTGTGATAAGCGAATGAATATTTTGTTATTATTACTAAATTCACTTTCAGGCAAATATAATTCATTAACTGTTAATAAATCCTATTCAGCTGTATTTGGTCGAACTTGAATTTACTTGGGCTAACCAAATTGTGTTAACAATAACAAAATATTCATTTGCTTATATACAAATACAGCTGAATAGGATTTATTAACAGTTAATGAATTATATTTGCCTGAAAGTGAATTTAGTAATAATAACAAAATATTCATTCGCTTATCACAAATACAGCTTCGTTAACTATAAATAAATCCTTCTCTCTGTGTGATTGTTTTCCAAATTATGAAAATGTTTTTCCAAATTCGTCCAAATTACTGGAAACATTCATTTTCCGATTTCATCGTTTTGTATTCATCCTGTATATAGAATATCGAACATTTATACGTGCAGCTACTCCTATGACTTATGAGTGACGTATTTTCGTATTATTGTCCCGCTTCCATAAAAACTATATTGGAAGCAACAAAAAACTATGATTTTTGCTGTACCGATGCTGATGATTTAAAATTTTCGCGTTGTATTTTGCAAAAGAATTCATAGAATCTTAAATTAATTTAAGAGTCAATGAATTCTTTTGCAGTCACAGATGAATTATCAAAAAAAAAAAAAAAAAAATTCTAAACCGATTGGATTTAGATCGAAAATAGGTTCAAAAATTGGCTTCCAATTATAGTCTGATTGTCAGACCCTCCAGGTATAGGAGCTCATGAAATAAAGAACACCATTGTTTCAACGGTGTTTCTGAAAACCTTACGTAACGTAATTACCAACAGGATGTGCTTTTGTTGCAAAACATAACAACCATCGTGAAATATCATTGTATAAGATAATTAGCAGTTAATTGTGTCTCTTATTCACTATTGAATTTGTTATACCAAAACTATTCCGACTGATACAATTGAAATTTTGTGTTTTTTTTTTTCATTCCGCGTTTTTGTCCGAGTGTCAATTTCAAAACAATTGAAGCAATTAAACAACAGTAAGATCGAATGTGATCACGACTTATACCGCGTGTCTAATGACAGAACGTCGTCAGCGCCATTCAACGATTCTAATCGATAATTTTTCCCTCTTCAAAAAATGGCGATCCGCCATGAAAAGATCATCAAAGACCCCGAAAAAATATTTGGAATAAAATATTTATTATAATAAATAAGGTCAATACAAGAAGAAGATGGATCAATACTTGAGTTTCGAATTACGTAAAGCTTCGCGATTTTATTCACTCTCTATTATTCACCTCAGCGTCGAAAATTTGTAATCGAAAAATAAATTCGATTTATTCGCGGCACATACGACTTTTCGGTGGGCCGTTCGGAAGTTCAAAGTTTCTACAGATATTCGCGTTTCAGATGTTTCTGAAGCGATTTGAGGAATAAAAAAAAATTGTACGACTTATTGTCATTTTTCTCGGTGACGTAATGACAAAACGTCGTATATGTAACTTATTTTTTTATTCATTGATTTTTGGTGGATGCGACATTTCGCGCTTACGTTTTTTTCTTGCTAATTTCAATGAATCTATGCGTCTGAGACGTTTCTATAAAGCGAATGCAACAACAACAAAAATTTATACGACGATTTGCCACCAAAAACGTATTTTTCGCGCTTACGACGTTCTGTCATTAAACACGCGATATGAATATGAGTGAATTGTTAATGATAATGATAATTAGTTAAATTATCAATTTGAGTCATTTTATTTTATGGGCAGAGAATATGAACCAGAATAAATGACGATATTTGATGCAAACCTTTGATTAATCCCAGGCCTTTGGAAGGATTTGAAGAAAAAATCAAGGTTTGAGGTCGCAGATGTTGAGATCAAAATTGTTTGCAAAATTGAGAATCTAGGCAGGGTCAGAATCTGCATGCTTTTATTTGAATACACGACGACTCAACATTCTTGCATAACTTCTTTTGTTTCACTGTTTCGCCTATGTTTTGCCCAGTTTATTGTTAGTAGTACCATTACGGCTCACATTATTGTTCGAACAATAATCCTAACAGGAAAAGAGTCTTGCGGATGCGAAGAGATAGCCCCCCTCAAAATGAGGTAGGGATGTGTGATAAGATGGAGCTTGTAGAGTATAAATACGGAAGGTTCTAACGGCGATAAGCACAGAAGTATTTTTCAAAAAGTACTACGCCAACTAAAATCATCATGAAATTCGTATCTTGTGTCGTTTTCGCCGTTTTGGCGTTCTTCCAACTGTACGCTACGGCCATCGCTGCTCAAGAGCAAGGAACTGGCGGGGGAAATGGCAATTCTCAAGTCAAACAGGCCGACTACATATACACCCAGTAATCGCAAAAATAATCAGGTGAGATTCTCGCCATCCTATACAATCTCATTTCTGTTGCGAGAAACATTGATGCCGAATAGAATTTTCAAACCCAGAAGTACCATGATTCTTTTTTGTTCTTTAATATCCTCGTCCGATGGGGACATTCGGTCGTCAGGATTGACGAAAACCCAGTTGCGCCTAATTTTCTATCGACTGTTTTCACGTGAACCGAGTTTTTCGATAAAGCGTTTGAATTTCGCGGTATCACGCGTTTGCTGACCGCCGGCGCTGCGGACAAAGATTGTTGAGGTGAAATGAAAGTCACGTGACCTCGATATTATTTACACTTGGAATTTTCAAACGCTATTTTCTCAGCCAAAACACATTCGATTGATGTGAAATTGACATCAGTGACGTAGAAAAACTGAATGAAGGGCTTGATAATCGTGGATTTTCGAATATCGAAAGACATGATCAGAATTTTGTGTAACAATATTGTACTGTAACCCAAGGAGGTGCTGCCCCTCGTGGAGAGAGGCAGCACTTCCTTGGATTGCAGAACAATATTGTTAAAAAACTGTTATTACGTCTCGATTTTCGAAAATCCACGATTGGCAGGCCCTTCATTGAGTTTTTCTACGTCACTGATATCAATTTCACATCAATCGAATGCGTTTTGGCTGAGAAAATAGCGTTTGAAAATTCCAAGTGTGAATCATATCGAGGTCACGTGACTTTCATTTCACCCTAAACAGAAGAACGTACCGTCTGACGTCACTTGGCGTTTGAAATTGAATAATTACCAATCGCCGTCTACAATAAAAATTCTATTATCATCCATTTCTCATGAATTCTTTGTTTGCTTTAAGTCTGAGGAATTTCGTGTGTTTCAGCCACACAGAATGAAGAGTAACGAAGGTCCTGACGATCAGTATCATGGACATCTTTTCTGGGGTTGCAACCGTTTATCATCGTCTTGACTTTTATTACTACTATCATCTGTAACAGTATATAATAATCTCGAATAAAGCATGCTTGAATTCTGAACAGATCTCGATTTTATTTTGACACGTGATTATTACACTCCCACCTCGAATTATATTCCTGTGATTTAATCTTCGAATTTCGGAATCCATAAACCGTATAAAATGAATGGATAATTGGAAATGTATAGCATTATTTCTACGAATGATTGGAGACATTTGGACTCCGTAGTTTTTCTTTAAAAAAATTAATATCATTCTTTTTTTTCAATCGGAACAACTACAAAGAACAAAGTCTGGATTTCGTTGGAAATTTGTACTACTAAAAATTAATTAAACAAGGGAATCTCTCTGAAAGGACAAAATTCGAGTTTTTTTTTATCAAATTACCGGATTTTCTCCTATTTCACTGAATTTTATCACTAGCACAACGCCAGTTATTCGAAAGTTGATTCATTTTTTGTTGTAAACATTTTTTTTTTTTTTGCTGATCCCTTACTTTAATTCCATGATAATTTGATTTTTGATGGTGAGAATGATCAGATACTGTGAATTATTTTAGACACATTTATTGAAGGTTGGAATTATACACACGAAATTTATTTTTTAATGTAATTAGTTCAATTAAACATTGCATAAAAATCGATTGATATTAAGAACGTTTATTAATCAACAATAGTGTACGTATATTTTGCAATTTTGCAAATTGCTGTGCCGCAGTAAGTTTAAGTAAAAAACGAATAATAATAAATACGAGTAAAAACGATTTCCGGAGATTAACTTTGGTACATTATTGATCATATAATATTAATGTTAAATTCTAACATTCATTCTTATCAGTTAATATAATAATTACACATATTTTTCCTATACTGACTAGAAATAGATATACGTAGACTTTTATCATTTTTAATTACTATTATATTATTATTCACTCAAATATTTGATATTCGTTCGATCGTCATTTATGGATTATGTAAGAGCGTTGATTTATCGTTTCGGTAACTATGGTCCTCGTCTCCGATCCGCTATCTCTCTCAATATAAGTAAAAAATTCTACTCTTATCCGTTTGTATGGTGATGAGAGTTTTGATTAATTTAATTCGCAGCAATCGGAGAGTCAGAATCCACGAAATTCGATTTTTCAACGTCATCAACACTTGTCTGGAGGCAAGTGATAAGAGTTTCTTTTCATCTCCCTTTTCTCTTATACTCACATGATAAAAAGTAATACTATAATTTATCACACAATTATAATCCTATCATTAATATAATTTTTTTTTTTTTTTGTTCAATCTTAATGAATTAAACTAGACAACGTTTCTTTTATTAGAAAAATAACCTCCACCATTTTTTTTTTTTTTTTGCACCTTTGATATTATCATCTAAATTTAAATTTGTATTCAAATTCGCACCGCGAATGACTGCTGATTATTTTCAAGCTTTTCGAAGAATCAACGAGATCGAAAAACTAATTTCAATCCGGTTCATTAATTTTTAATCATTTTCGAAAAATACTTTTATGTACAAAAAGGCACCTTCTGCTCTTCTCAATCTCACTGACTCGTCGAGGTTCTAAAAATAATGGATACATCATTGAATTTGATTCATTTTTTTTTCTGGGGAAATTTTTTTGCAGGTGCTTGAAATTATCGGCTCTCCTTGTCATCGTGTCATTGTTTGTGCTTCAAGGATTCAAATTTTGCGAGCTTCACACGTACAGAAGTTAAAAATACGAGACTGTGAATACAATCAGACGTATGTCTCGGTGTATTTTTTTCTTCTGTATCGAGTAGCTCGCAAAAGCCATTTTCAAACGGCAGCAGCCGTTAATTGCGGTTCCATATCCTCGCTCACTGGGGTAGAAGGAGCTTCCGTTATAGGAGTCGGTGGATCTTGGTCCGTGTTTCCTTCAAGTTGACAAAAAAATTAATGAACAAAATCGGTAGAATTTATTAAAACGAATTTCAAATTTTCCTTCATTTCCTTATCAAAATTAATTTCATACCCTCGCGAAAAATAATTTTTAATTTTTTTTGACAATTTTGGTGATAAAAATGTACAGTTTTTCATAAATATTCACAAGTTTCGATCAGAATTCACACAATCAAGATACAGATCTAAAATTTATCAATGAAGATATAGAATCTGAAAATACTGATAGTAAAAATTAGTTTCTTGGTTTCTTAAAGAAATCTACGATTTTAATAATGATCTAAAATTTTTTGTGGATAAAAATCTGTAATTTGGTTCTCAAAAATTTACAGATTTTTATAAAATTCCATATATTTTATTTAGATTCATAATCAGTGGATCAAGATCTACTATTTCTCGATAAAAAAAAAAATCATTCACATTCAAAATTTCGTGGGAAAAAGAAAAAAGAAAAAATGTTCACCTGTGAAAGAGCTGGACCTACTTCTCCCCGATCTGCAGACCTGGCAGAGAGGTTTCAGGATCGTAAAGCTCGGTCTCAGTCTGACAAGCACGTAGATGTAAGGGTCCAAAGTGAAATGAACACATAGCAGAATATCCGCGATCATGTTGAAAGCTCTGATCAATTTCTTACTCAGACGTGCCCCGTCTGCAAGAGTCATGGAGTACTGAGCCAATGGAATCGATATCTGAAACAATGAGAAGTTTGATTTTATCACACCTCAATATAAATTTTCATGTGCAAAAAATTTGAACCTTCGCTATAAACTGTGCAGACAATATAAATAAATCGGGATAAAATCCTGAGGCAACGTCTAGTCGACAAAGTGGCGATTTGTTAGATCGTAAATATAACAGTGTCGTATATAGTTATAACGTATTGTTATCACGGTGGTGAAACGTGACTTGGATTCAGAGAATCTTCGGAGGATACGTGATTCGCGAATTTTAGAATAAATTATTGAGGAAGTGACTATGATCGCCTAAGGAAATCATAATTGATTATTTACGATACCAAGGACACATTCTGATATGTTTTTGCCAACTTGGTAATCGAAGCACTCGATCAACACAATTTACGACTATTCGACTATTACATACTAACAATAAGAATTTTTTAATCGTCGTTACAGTATTGAAATTATTGTCACGTCTTCGAACGATATATTATACTTAATTCGAATTGAGCTACGGCTAGAATTAGCCGGATAAAATTTTGATGAGAATCTACAATTTTCTTAATTTTTTTAAATAAAAATCTACAATGAGGAGAGACTAAAATCTACACTTCTTGATCAAAAACTCATCAAGCTTTGTCGAAAATGTACAATTTTTAGAAAACCCATGTTCAACAGTAGGTATATAAAAAAATGAATAAACAATTTTTTTTTAGAAAGCTACATAATTTTTTGTTATTATAAAATCTAGAATGAGTGATAAAAATCTATAGGCATTATTGAAAGTTTGAATATTGGACGAATTCGATTGATTCCAACTCACCATCTGAGGCATCCAGCAAATGACGAAAGAAATCGACAGCATAGCCATGAGACGAGCGAAAGCTCGTTCTTCGGCAGTGGCTACCACTTCCGGTGGAGGACCGGTAACGATGCTAAGAAGTGGTTTAGCCCTTGACGAAGCTCTCGAGACTCTTCGGATCACTCCAGATTTTCGATTCAGCCTACTCAGGGCTCTGGATACGTGCAAGTTGCACCAAACGATACAGAGGCAGAGTAGAGTTCCTGAAATCGCGAATTAATTAACAAGCTAGGTAATAAAAAATGCCGAATTTCATATAATTATACAAATTTTTACACGTAATTTGACTATACAACATAACTCTCTGTGTCTCTATACATAAACTGAATAAATTTTCACTAAAACTTGATATAATTGTAGATACGTACATAATTGAGAAATTTCATGAATGTTTATCATGTATCATTCCAGACAGCTAATATATAACCACATCGTATAAAGACAGACGTATAAATTAATTTGGTAAAAAACTTGTTTTCATCCTGGGTATTTAGAAAGTCGAAGTTTTTGGATCATCCAAAATGGTTTTGGTTCCAATTGACTAGCTTCAAGTTTTTCATATGAATTTGATGAAAACTTCCTTTTATTCCAGGTATTAAAAAAAGGTAAATTTGTGAACTATCCCAAAATTTTTTGGTCTAGTTGACTAGTTGACATAAAGTTTTTATGTAAATTTTACAAAGAACTAGTTTTTACTCCAGGTATTCAAAAACCAAAATTTTTTCAAAACCCCAAATGAATTTGGTTCTATTTGACTACTAGCATCAAGTTTTCATGTAAATCTGATCACAACTAGTTTTTATTCCAGGTAATCAAAAATCTAAATTCTCCAATAACCCCAACTAATTTTGGTTTTGATTGACTATCATCAACTTTTTCTGTGCCTGAAAATCTTGGTTCTTACCAAATGCGAAGAAGATGTAGGCGTAGGCGACGTTCCCTTCATCCGTTGCGTCTCTGTACCGAAGGCACCTGTTGTTTCCATAGTATGCTCCAAATCCAACAAATGGCAGAAAGCACAGAACCGCAGCAACGGCCCAAAGCAGGAGCATGCATCGTATGATGACGGGATACGTCACCTGCTGAAATACACAGGATTTTTCTCGGGTGAAAAATTGCACAGGCTACAAGGCGGTTAATCTGTCACACATATATCGCTCAAATATGGGAGTCACAGTCGAGTCTAGTGAGCGAATGGCGAATACTAATCACCGTTTATCAGCGATAACTGCTTGGTTGATTTATAATCACGTCGCGTCCTGACAAAGAATTAGGAACTTTGAATGGGAGGATAAACATTGTGCGTTGAATTCTTGAACGATTACGACTTTGCTATACTCTACCAGACTCTTTGTGAGCAAAAGGTGGCTGAGGGAGCGACGTATTTGTTGAACGGATCAATTGCTAATTAGTAGAGTAATTTGGAGAATAATTTATCTACATTATCATGTTCTTATCTAAGCCAATTTATTGAAGTTTAGTTAGTTTTATTGATCCTCGAACTGGGATCGTGTCAAATTACGCTCTTCGTGGGATTAATCGTATGGACGCAACGACTGATTGGATTCTAATTGCTTCCTTCGATTTTCTGTTAAGGGAGATGAAAGATAGGCTAACAATAAGAAATCATCCTGAGGTTCAGCTTTAATTGTTGAGAAAGTTTGGTAGATCGCCAGTGGAATAAGTTCTCAATCTGCAATTGAAGCGACGAGATAACGATTGCTTGTTCACGCATTCGCCATGTCACATTTTTTACCAGCCTGTATCAGAATCATGTGACAATAAGCAAAACATTACGGAAACCATGTGTGTGTCACCATTTATTCCTGTGATAATAATGCAATAAATTACACTTTTCCGCATCCATAACGACTGGTATGTGTTTCAAGACGATGCGTAGTGCATGTTACGATACAAAGTTGCGGAGCTCGCACTGTTTGTGGTACTTGGATTATCTCTGACCCAGAGAATACAGATTATGCCGTTTAATCAAATCCGTATATTGATGGAAAAAGCGAATAACAAGAATTTTGGGGCGAGTCTTATGTGAACGACACGAGTTCGATATACGTCTTAATTCGCCGGCCTGATCTCATTCTCGGATGTTCGCTCAATCTTGAGGCCAAAGTTTACGAAGTGATAATTCCGGGGATTTCTGAGAACATGTATAGGGAAAAATTCCAAGCTTTCGGGTATAAAACGGCACGACACAGTCGTTGCGAATAGAAACGTCGAGTTATTTGGAGCAGAATGATGGCGCTTCTCGCTGCTACCTTTCTGCTGTTGCAGCTTCTTCAAGGGCTGGTTACGGGTAAGTGCATCACTGTGCTATATGTTAATCATTGACCGCACGTGGGGCGAAAGTAAATCGAACCCTTATAATCCGAAAACAATTGACTCGGCCGCTTGAACTAGATCTTTGAATTGAAACTTGGAAATTATTTAATTCCAGTCGAATGCAGGTGTGGACTTATACCGGATGGCTACGTGGAGTATCCCGAAGACAACACAGCTTTCAAAATTTACATGACGCATCTAACATGGGGCGAGGCACGACTGCGATGCATCGCAGAGGGTGCCCATTTGGCAATCGTTAATACGAAGAATAAAATCAGGCATATTGCCGGATCTATACCATCAAATGAATGGGCACACATTGGTATTCACCGTCCAACACCCGATAGTGATTGGGTCAGAGTTGACACTGGTAAGTTTCGGTCCCGATCATGTATCTCTACACGCGAGATGTACCTAGTGCAATACAATATCGAGTGAACACGGAAGTACGCCAATCCACTAATCGCCCAATCAGGCCTGCCCGTAGCATCTATACCGTGGTCGTGGCACACTCCTGATAACAGGGACCGAAACTGCACCATGATAGCCCATTATTACGAAGACGAAGGGATCACAAAAAGTCACTGCATTCTGCCGCTCCCATACGTCTGCGAAATATCGCTCGCTGAAGGTGAGAACCCGAAATATTGTTCTGTCAGATAAATTGAAACATCACCAAACTGATGTATAGGATGTGGAATTGTTGCTGATTGAAAAATGTATTGAGCTATAATTCTCTCAATATACTTGAGATCTTAGGTGGCGGATGGGTCCGTTTTCCACATCATTGTGGACTCGTTGATCCATTGAATCAACTGACTCCATTGCAATCTTCCATCCGAACCGAATAATGGAATCCACCGCCACGGTCAATTGAATATGTCAACTACCAATTCTTTCAACATAAGGGTTAAGGGAGAAACTGGATCCATGAACATACGCAATTCAATGTCATGTGGTTAGGATAACACCGCCTGTGAATCGTCCCACGGCCCCCACAGACTAATCGGAACCAAGTTTCGGATCAATTTCTTATCGTCACTTTTCTGTTTCCTCTCCAGGCTGCTCGGATCCAGTTGGTCCTCAAGGCTTACAAGGCCCCCCGGGGTCGAAGGGTGATCCAGGTTCCCCTGGTTTGGCTGGTTCGAAAGGTGATCAAGGCAGACCGGGAGTGAAAGTAAGTAGAAGTGGGCTTGACGCCACGCAAATGATAGAATTGACTTTTCATTGATTTTGAAGGGCTTCGATGGATTGCCGGGACTCCCAGGCATAGATGGACGGAAGGGAGATGCGGGGGCGCCTGGTCCACAGGGTGCAACTGGGCTAACTGGTAACTACTATGTGGTTCACAAGGGTTGACACGTTGCTCGAAATGCGAATCATTATCGATATTTGAAACAATAGTTGATTTCGTCATCATCAACTTAAATCGGTATCACCTTCGTGGTGACAATTTATCATCCACCACTACTTCTACTTTCGCTTTTATCGCATCCGGGTGGTTGATGTCATTCAATCTGCGACGATTCGCACGATTATTATCACGACTCAAACACACCCTCAGCTATACGATAAGAGCTATATGTAGATGCAGAGGGTTAGCATTCTGAGAAACGGATACTGAGATTAACTTGCTTCTCGATTTTCCTGATATTCTATAACGCGAATTCCAGGTCGAGTCGGAGATCGGGGACCAGTCGGGCCCAGCGGACCAGAAGGGGCGAAGGGAGAGCCAGGAGTACGGGGCACCCCAGGCAGGCCGGTTTGTCAATTTTATCAAATTTCTAAAATTGCTGTTGAGATAACATCCGAGTATCAATGATACACTTGCATACACGATTTTCACCGAGAACTCTAACGGCAGGGAGATCATGGCGCGGACGGACTCCCCGGTTACGTAGGTCCACCTGGTTTACCTGGATTCGATGGAAGGAGGGGTCCTATCGGTCCTCCGGGTCCAAAAGGATTGCCGGTAGGTGGATGAAACTGTGAATGTCGAAACTATAACGATAACTTGCAAATAGAAAGGGGGAGTGGGCCGAATCGTTCAGCAAACGTACACATCTTCTATCCTGTTCCAGAGTCACGCAGGAAGGCCAGGGATGGACGGGGAACCAGGACCGCCAGGACCCGGCTACAACGCTACGTGGTTCGCTCTTCTGGGTAAGTGAAAAAAGAATTGGTACCAAAATTCGGAATCTGTTTGGTCAACGGTATAAAATTAATATTTTTCATTTCGTCAGCCGCTTGTCAGGAACAGAGCCAAGGTTCAGGTTTGATAGACGGTAGCGAGTCTACCACAGGTCTCGGAAGTTATAGCCTCGTCAAGCAAGCGTGTGAAGAGTTCATCGCGGCAGCGTTCGAGCAGATGCGGGTCTCTTTCCAGAATTCTATTGCACCGGAAGAACGGAAAGAATCCACGGCAAAAACTTGCCGAGATTTATTCGACGCTCATCCAGACAAACCCAGCGGTGAGTGTCGATCATTTTCATGATTCAGTACTGAAGTGAGGCACCATTTTGCGAATGAAAATCGACGTCTTCACTTTATAAAAGGTGAATACTGGATCGATCCGATCGGCGATAAGGCCAGCGATAAGATATTGGTTCACTGCGACGCTGAAACAGGTTCAACCTGCATCAGGCCCCAGATCAATCAATCTCAAATCATCACGTACGAGGGTGAAGAGCGAGAAGTTTGGCTCAGCGAGCACGAAGTGGGAATGCAGGTATGAATCCTGGTATCCATCAACTATCAATTTTAGTAACGAAAATCTCCGCCCTCTTGCCTCCCTTTCGCAGATCCGGTACACGGCTGATGACCACCAGATCAATGCTCTTCAGCTCTTATCGCGGCTCGCCGAACAGAAGGTGACGTATCACTGCAATAATTCAGTCGGCTACTTCGATGCTGAAGATCAAACTTATGAGCGAGGGTTGAAACTCTCGGCTTGGAACGGCGTCGAGCTCAAACCACGTGGTAGACGGAGTCTGAGATACGACGTGATATCTGACGGGTGTCAGGTGAGCGAATTGCACTTCTGCATCCCATTCCACTTGAACCTCGTGAAGGGTGTGATTGATTAAAATGCATTTATTCTTCAGAATCGTAGCAACAAGTGGCAGGAAACGGTGATCGCTTATCGAACGAGCAGACCGGTACTCCTCCCCATATTGGACGTGGCCCTGAGGGATCTTGGAGGACCGGAAAAGAGAGCTATCGTTGAAATCGGGGCTGTTTGTTTCAGCTAAACCTGACCATTTATACTACTATTCCACAATCGAATCCGTTTTCTCGTTTCCTATGATCGAATTCTTGAGCTTATACACGTACCTTTATGTGTTACCAGTTCAATCCGTACACTTCAATGCAAATGTATGAATTTTGGACTAGTATAATTATTAAAGACATTATATCGAATGATTTCTCCTTCTTTTTAATCAAATTCATTCGATCTCATCAAGATAATATTGATTGGTCTTCGGTATCGTAGATCCAAAAACAAAACTCTGCCTCATAGAATATCTTCAAATCCCCGATTGCAGTTGGCATTGTAGATTAATGGCTGAAGATAACTAGAATTCGTGTTACACAATCTATGGAAAATTTGGTAGAGTGATACAAGGTCGTCGAGGGTAGGGTCAGTATAGTTCATCGATAGGTCTGTTCAATTTGCAAATTACCCCCCGGGCTTCTAATCATCTCAACGGAAGTAACGAAGCCTTGGCACAAAGTCTCAGGTTTCTGTCTCTTCAGCTTCGAGCTGAAAACTGATCCAAACTTATCGCAGTATCGTAGAATTTCGCTCGTCAAATTAACTGAAAAGTCCCAAATTCTCTAGAATTTTTTATTTTTTTAACTTCTTCAAAAATTTTTCCATCACGTGGGAAACTAATACAAATTAAGGGCGTGGCATCGAGTCGATTAGCCCTTCAGACCTTGAGGCAATTGAGTCGTTTGCTTTTCGCCAAGTGGATCAAGAGCTAAATTAAATTGCGGGAGTTGTTTTTTTTTATCCTTGAACCGCAATTGTTCATGATTGCGGTATCTACGAGTCGATTATCCTCTTACAATTAGGATAAGGAAACGCGTCATTGGCACTAAAGAAGAAGTTATAGATCATACATTCGCTCAAATTGCACGCTATTCCCCGATGAGACGTTTCCCCAGGATTCGCATGCGAACTTATAACCCAAATTTATAGTCCAATTTCTCTTGTTAATTAGGGAAATACCCTTGGGGAATGAATTGGACGATTCTATATCCCAGGAAAGTCAATACTATTCGTAGAAACCGTTCAAAGTGTGTTTATCAGCATTGACGTCACGCCTTGATAGACGATCCTTGTGAAAATTGAAATCGAACGAATGTCCCTTATCCACTATTTTCTGATGAATTTCAATTTTTGTTACACTGGAAAAATTCGTTAGACTCTTCTTTTTCGAAATATCTGAAATCTTAAATAAAAAAACTGAAGAACGATCTAAAATTCTATTCCCTTCGTTTTCATTCAGATATGATATCGATCCCTTTTTTCAATTCCGTTGTTCTTATATTTTTTAACTAAACAGAATAGTTTCTTTATGGTGATTTTTTTTCAATGATGTAGGGAACAAAATAACTCAGTTCTAGTCCCACAAATAATAAGGAAGAAGGTATACAAAAATGTTACGAACAATTATTCATTGAGAAAAAAAAAAATCATTTCGTTTTACGTTAAAAAAAAGTGGCCCAAAAAATGTTGATTCCAATTTTGAAGAAATAGGAAATGAAAATGAGTGTTTCAATGAGAAAAGAATACGGAAATCGACATCTGCATTCTGTATAACGTACGTGACAAACGAGTGGAGATGGGCAAGAGAAATTTAAATCGTTTAACGAAAGTAGGGCACGCGATAATTTGGCGAGATCCACCTGTCCTTGTTCCCAAAGAGCTTGACAGTGAAAAAGAAAGGAATCTGATGGCTTTTGACATCCAGAACTCACGACCGACTGCCGAAGTTTAAATTTCGCTCTAATTCACCAGTCAAACGATCAGCTAACAGTCAATAAAATCATTTTTTCTGCGGCACAGGCATTAAAAAGTCTCTTTTTCGAGCCTGATTTCGGTCCTCAAAGTATAACTATATGCCATTAAGTTCGTGACTGACTTAGAAAGTTATTATACGGAATTTATCCAGATCTCAACTGGCGTCAATGTAACTTTTAACACCCTCGCGGCTCGGAGTGAAAAAAAAAATTGTATGGGGCGTGCGCATAGACTCGCGAGGTACGCCAACGACTCGTACTAAAAACAGTTACTTTACGCGCATATCACATAAATATCTATTTTTTATACTTATTAATAACCTAAATGAGCGTTTGAAACAATAAAACAAAAAAAAAAAGGGGATTTTTGTCAATGGAATCGTTTAGACAGAGGAGAAAAACTAAAAGTGCAGCATCGCTTGGGGTTTCAGATGTTTACGAAATAACTTGTCAACGTCAGACCGTTGACGTCTGACGCCGACGTTACTGTACCACTTAGACATACGTACACTGTATAACACATATTTCTGGACTGAATAATATCGTAAAACGAATTTAATAGACCAGCTGATGGAAGAAGTTAGACTGGAAGATAAAATGCGCCTTCTGCGTTGAAACAATTTTTCAACACTTTTGAATTTCCCGCCAATAATTTCGTAAACGATTCTGTATAGTGGTCCAATTTTAACGATTATGAGCGTTGATACGAAGACATAGGTGATTCTGTAGCAAGAAATTGGACTACATCTTTTTGTTTTTTGTTTTAGATTTCCATCAGGAAAAATCTCTACGACGCCAAGGAAACATAGAAGAAAATGTATTTGACTGCCCTAGTTTCAGACTCACATGCATCATTTATACGCAATTGAATTTGTTATTCGTATCATTGGTACTGTAGGAACTGCGTCAGTAATCAATCGCCACTGTGTATATAGGTAACGGGTCAGCGTTCGCACATATGATGTATGTGTGCATATTGGCACAGAAGCTGATGCGCATGGGAAATCTTGAAAAAAATGACTGCTAAATGTGACATTTTTCATGAATTTTCTTTATCTTTTCTGTTTCACTGTAATGATTTCTTTCTCCCTTATAAATATAAATCGCCTACAATTTTTATTTGTTTCGTGTGATCGTGAATAATTAACAAAAATTGATTTTGTGTGAATGTCAATTCTGTGTATTGGAAAAATCAATTAAAATGTGATCGATAAAAAAAATTATTGAAATAATTGCTGAATCGATGATTGAAAAAAAATAAGTACGAAACCATAAAAATTATGAACAAGAAAACATTGACAAAGTCAAGAAAAAAACTAAATCATATAAATTATAAAATTCGATTGCAATCATACATATAACGTGAAATCTGTAAAGTATTTTCCGAATTGCTCTAAATCGTTTCTAATTGGTTGAAAATTCCCCAAATCACTCGAGATGACAGATAAAAAAGAAAGAAAATTGTTAATCTTGTTTGAAAGAACGGTAACATAAATTACCGACAGAATTCTATAGTTTGTAAAAACGTAGGGCTCTTAAATCACCTCCAAACATCTTGTTTCCGGCGAGACACAGACGACTCAATTATCTCTTTCCGGTTTCAATAAGATTGTCAAAACATTCAACTCGCGTGGTGCGATGAAGTTGATCGTTAATGCGAACAAATAAATTTCCAGTAAATAGTAAAGATCTTAGCTTACTTATACAATTAGGTGTAGTCCGCAAACTTTCGCCAATTTGTTGGCAAGCAAATTTTACTGCACACCGGAGTTTATTATAATTATGGGAAACACGTGTGACTGAACTTATTTATCATCAAAATGTCATCGAATTCTAATAATAATCCTAGTTTTACTACTAAAACAACCTGCGCAGTTGAAGCTGTTCACACTTCGTATGATATATTGCAGGACAGACGATATTACGAAGTAGCGATAAAGTTTTTAATAACTATATATTTAGATCATTTTACAATATTTTATTCTACACTCTAAGCTGCCAAATCATCGACGCCTCTAGTTTATTCAATTGTTAATTAATGATGAAAATAGTGTATTTTTCAATGACACAAAGTTTTAATTGAGGGTGTCAGTAATTAAACAGTACAAAAGTAAAAAGTAGTATTTTTCTATTGTCTCTACCGCACGGAAAGTTTGATTTTCGAAGCCTGCGTGTAGCGTGCGCAAAGTGCCTGATTTCCGAGCCGTGAAGAAAGTAAAGCCGCGGTGCGGAAAGCTTCATTTCGACTGATATCGGTCACTTTACCCACTTTTAACACAAAATTACTATCATTTTTCAATTTTTCATTTGAACCTTTTTTTTTTTATTATTTCAAATTGAATATTTGAAACAGACCCAACTTCACCTCGACCGATTTTCCAATCAAAGTATCACAATTTCTTTCACTATTGTTTAGTGTACTCGATTTCTTTCTCTTTTTGTAAAAATAATTATAGGTAAAAATTGTTAACGATGACTTGTGTCCTTATCAATCAGTCATCAGCTTCGTATAGACAAATTTTATATAGACAAAGAAGATAGAAAAAAAAACGTAAAATTAAAACGTTGATCTTCCAGTTTGAGAATCAAGTTTCTGTTGATGAAAATAAAAATTTGTTAATTATCACCGAGCAGACCGACGTCACTGTATTTTGACTTCTCTTCTTTCGATCACAAAATAATTGGTCCATCAAGAACAGGTTTTATTTAAATCGTCAAGTTTTTTAGGAAAAAGTACGAAATACGGAAATTAAGAAACTCAAGAACGATTGTAATAATTAAAAAAAAAAAAAAAGGAACGCAGTTCAATCGAATATTACGCGTGTCCCACGTGTATAAAAAAATGCTTTCTAATTATAAACGTGAATGTGAATAAGGCCGAGGGTCGACTGATTCGCTTCTTTCACGTTATACCGGCAATTGACGATTGCTCGATTATCTCTACACGAGTTTCTGTAATCAGACTCTCATACTCTTTCATTAACCAGAATATATCAGTGTCTTTTTTTTCCCCACAAAGAGAAAAGAAGCACATAACTAGCCTCATTCATACTCAAAAGCAAAGAGCAAATGTTAATTATATGTGATAAAAGAGAAAAAAAAAATTAAAATTGGGAATTTTTTTTAGCCACGTGTTCGAAGAAGCCTTCAAGATATCTCATATTTCGCGTACCTATATAATATCGAGTCATAGCTCGCGTAAACATTTCAATATAATAAATAAGCTTGACTGACAACAATTCTTATCAGCGTCATTTAACGAGGCCTTGCAAAGATCGGAGTTCAAGTAAGTAGTAAGAGTCGTGCGTGCCCGAAGGCACGAACACATTTAACGATCGGAAGTCTCTTTGGTTTCCGAGAGAGTCAATAACAATAAACTAATATCGATAAAATTGTTGACGATAAACGAGTTCAAGGTACCCGCCTTAATTACACTCTGACCAATTGTTGTCCCAAGTGTCAATAATTAAAATTATATTCTGTTCTGTCTAATTCTATTGATTATCCAAGGGAAGCTCGTGATGTTTGATTGTTTGTTCGTTTGTTTTTTCTCATCAATCGTCCTCGTTAATCCCGTGAATTGATTACAGAACTTCATTAATTGGTGATTGATAATAACGACCGGAATGTTCGAAGTAGCCATTATATTGACTATTTTTACACATTTTTGTATACTTGGAGTGCAAAAAAAATTAAAAAATTAGGAGAATCATTAATTTTCACAGTGTTCTATTTTTTGCCAAAAGGAATTAATTATTGGTAGTTTTCAGTGAGAATCTCTAGACACTGGAAGAGTTTCAATTCAATCCTTTTTCTAAAAGAAAAAAAAGTGTGTGATCAAAAAACGAAATTGGATCATGGTTCTATTATATTAGCGCTCATTCATATTCACCTAGCAAAACTTGATCAGAAGAAAAACCCAAAAACATGTGATGGTCGTGACTAAAAACGGCCCAAAAGAAGTCCCTGACTTCTTTTCTTTCGTTTTTTACCATTTTTTTTTTTTTTTATTTATTTTTTACCTTTCCATAATTTACAGAATTTTCTCTGTCTCGTGTCTGCACCGCATGAAATTATCTCCTGTTTTTATTACCTCGAGCCAATTTTGTGACGCGAAATAAATACCACAATGAAAGTAGATATAGAAGAACGCGGAAGAGGTTTTTCATGAACTTTTTTATATTCTATGAGAATTTCTCGACAACAGATTGTGTAATTTTTTTTTTCTTTTTTTAAATTTTTCTCGACCTACCTTCTGGTACACGAAAGGCCGAGTAAGAGCCAGCCATCTCTCTGCTGCCATGACGATGGCGACGCATCCGCTGAAGAGTCCGAAGAACCTGAAGATCACCCTTCCGGCGCAGAAGATCCTCGTCGTTGCTGCGTCTTCGACGTAAATTTGCATGTACATCTGGACCAACATCCCGAGCAGTGGGATCAGGTCGTTGGTAGCGAGACAACGAAGCATCAAAAGATGCTTGCGATTCCTTCTCTGCAAAAAATAACAAACAAAAAAACCGAGAGTTTAAAAAATTGTCGAGTTCTGAATGATTTCGACGATTTTTTTAATCACTTATTTTCACAATGGATCGAAATGATTTCAATTCACTTGTTCCTTGTCGAAAAATCGTCGATTTCAATACGTTTTTCATTTCTTCTCTCCATTTGTTGATCAATGATTTCGGCTATTGATCGAAAACACAATAATTCGATGATTTGATCAATCGATGATCAATGAATTAACCGATTAACAGTCTAAAAAGAAAATAGTGTTCTGAGGTATCTGCAGAATTCGAATTCGAATGAGTCTACAAATGGCGGGAAAATAGCTTTTCGGGAATCCGAATAGATTATGAAACACGATAGTAGGGTTCCAATACATCTGATTCACAGTATTTGATTCATTTATTCAATCAATCAATCTTTTTTTTCTTGTCAATGATTACGAATAACAAATTTAAAGAGAAAGAATCTGTATTGAATGCATATAATTCCATGAAATTCGATACCTCTATATCTTGTCTCTATATCAAATTAGAACAAATAGATAATATCATAAAATTTGAAAGTTTTCATATAATTTTCTATCAAATATGTTTAAAAGCGCAGATAAATTATTTTTCTCAAATAATTAGATATTGAAAATATATGAGAAAAAAATTATATATAAAGATTATATACAGGTATATAAAAATTATATCCAAAATAAAGATTCAATTTGTTCATTTATCACACAAAAACAATTTTTTTCTTCCTGGGGTTTGTGATAATTGTGAATCATTTGTTGTTCATCGAGTAAAAGAAGAGCGTGCGATGAGCTTCTACGTTTCGCTTGAGTCATACGCGTTTGGAAAGTTGTGCAAGAGTGTATATCAAGAATTAACACCGCAACCTGATTCCATATAGTCTCACAATCAGTTTTATTACATTAATAAATAACAATAACAATCATCAAACTCCTCACCTTGTCTCGATTGAACAGAATAACAAGCGCTGATATGTTCCCAATTACACCAGCTACGTATACGAGGGTCAAAATGATCTGCGCTACCATTCCAACATGTGGTTCTCTAGGCAATCCCATCATTCCCGCTGTAGTCGAAGAACTTGTCCCGTTTGAAAACTGACTCAAATTATCCTCCATATTGACTTTCGAATATATATAATTCAATATTCAATATAAAAAGAAGAGAATAAAATAGGATAAAAACTTTTTATTCAAGATACAATATTAAACACTTTTTTATCTTCTTCGATGTTACAACTACGATAAATTGTCTCATAGCACAGTAAAAATTCGTAGAATCTCCTGATATCACAATTTTTTTCTAATTTTCTCAGTTTTTTCTTTCGTTTTCCTGTTCTAAAGATAGCAGAATCGGAGCGTCTCTCTTATCTCTTCTATCACCTGCAGGCAATCATCAAAAGTACCGATCAAGAATCTTCAGTTTTTCAAAATTATTCAAACTGTTTTTTAAAAATTGTACCGATTTTCGTTCTAATCAACGAGATGAACGGAAATTGAGACAGAATTCGATCGCACTTTGGTTTATGGCAACTTTTTTCTGTCCGATTTTTGATTAACGATTTTTAAAATGTCCGGATTCCTCGTTTACCACTTTCGAATTTCGATATTCATGTATTGGCAACGAATGACTCGAGTGATTCGAGTGACTGCGACAAAATGATCGTTTCTCCACCGCTCTTGCCGCCTCACTGATTCAATCCACGCGGAAGACACAGAGTTTTGTTTACTACAGGCTGCAGCCATGCACGTACTACGGTCTTTCATACAGAGAGACAGACTGCGAAGGAGGGAGAAGATAGAGGACAAGAGGACCACTCTCCGTCTCATGGTGACCCTCCGCTCGTTTATTCGACCGTCGCGCAACCGGCCGGCGCAGATTTATCGCTCCACCGCGAGCGCGCGCGCAACATGTTCAATTTGAATTCATGTTTTTCGGTCGATTATTGTTATTCGATGCACGGAGAGGCGACGTGGTATATTTCAGTCTATACGTACTTGTTACTCTACAAGTAATTTGATGAATATACTAGTAACATATGGGCCATTCCGGCAAATACAGAACGCAAATTTAGTCTCCCAATTTTGTATGTCTTTTTTTTGTTTTTCATGAGGTCTTCGCATTTATATCGAGCAAAAAATCGATTCGTGGCGGAATTCTACAAAATGATGGAAAAATTTGGAGAATATTACATTTATGAAGTGTCGCAACACAAATTTATATCGTTTGAACAATCAATATGTAGTTTTGACTCTTTTTCTCATCCAATAATACAACAAAAAATATTGAGATAAACGTACAAATTTTTTGGTGCATTTGTTTTAACACTTCATTTCTTACAGTTGATCCAATTCTGGACAAATACGTTCAAGAATATTTCAGTTTCATTCTATTTCTTCATTTTTTTGGGTAAAACTGAAATATTTTTGGATTCATTTGTCCGGAATTGCAGGTATAAAAAATTGAATACAGCAGCCCCTTGAAGATTCTCGACTTCAGTTAATATAGGTTTTTTTTTTATTATTAAATTATGCTTCGAATTTTTCTCGTCTTATTTAACGTTTCGGAAAATGCGTTGAAAATAATAATTTTTGAATACGGTTTACGATCGAAAATTTTCTGACTTTATCGAATAATTTTTTGTCTAGCTTTTATGATTATCAGCGAAAAATTTTATAAAAAGAAATTTAAAATGTCAATTCCACCATGTTTTCCGTTGTTTTTCGAAAATGGGATTCTTTTTTCTGAAAGTTTAGGAATCGTTCGCTGAAAAATATCCCTTTTAAATATGAATTATGATTTTCGATTATGGTTTTCTACTATACATATTTCCATTTTCAATTTTCCGCTCTACTGACTCGCAGCTTGATGATTCGATGGCATTTATCGCAGGAAACAGTTTGTGACATAAAAGGTTCAAGGCTTTTATAGCCCCAAGGTTCTTCGAAGAATCTTGAAACTCGAACTTCGAATACCTACTACAACGTATTACGTACCTTATATTAAATAACTTTTGGCATCATAGGATTAAACATCGATTGCTTCGTGATTTAGCAATATAATGATTATCGCAATATCTGCACTGTTGGAAATTTCTGAATGGAATTCCATATAATTCAATGAGAGGCAATTGGGCTAATTGTTTTTTGTAAATCAAAACTAGAGTGTTTCAATGTTTGAATAAAAATAATAAATATAGCAGTTTTGAAAATTAAAAAATATTCTGAGATTTCATGGCCAAGATTTGTAATAAATTTCATATATACAGAATGTTTTGATGATTAGACTGACGATGCAGAATACTTTACAATATAGTAATTTTACATTAAAAATCAGAAGCAATTATCAAAATTCAGGGTAAATCAAAATTTCGAGTACATTGATTAGTATAGTATGAATTTTTTAACCATTCATGAAATGAGATTTGAAAATTATACAGTTTCCTTAATTTTAGATTTTTATCATCAAAATTTTTTAACGTCTTATAATTTTCAATTACTACACAAAAAATTCAAACACAGTCACTAAAAACTAGACAAAAAAAAAGGATTTTCAAAACAGTTTCATAAACTAAATAAAACGACTATGTACATTTAATAATTATAAAAAATAGTTATTCAAAATTCAGTTTACTTTTTCTTTAGTATTGAGACACAAGTATATGAAAATTCAAGATTTCTTCTTACAATAATCTCATTTTCAATTATACCAGGGTTTGTAAATTCAATTGTTAATTTTTCTTTATAACAAATTTCAGACTATTTTTAACAGGAATAATAATAAAGACGTATAAACTTTCATTCGTTGAGCAAATCGAGCAATTTATTGCGAATTTATCCCCAGTCTCAATCTCTACGAACAAATATCACAAGCTTTTGCAAAGATTTCCATATGATAAAATGTAACCACGTTACAAGCGACGCGGTTCAATCAATCTTCCAGTCTTTTCGTCATCCATTTTTCGCCATTTGTCAAGAAACGGTTCAATCTCACTGAAATATCGGTTTGAGACATTCAACCAGACAGCCGAAGGCGATCGGTGTAAAAATATTTCATATTTCACTCGTAAAATCCATTTTTAGATTCACCCTTTCTAGACCAATGGAAAAGGTATCGGACTCGATGATCCAAATTTAGACTCAAAGAGAGCAAAAAATAAAAAATAAATATTAGATGGGGAAATTGATCAATCGTGAGTCAAACGAGGAAAATAAATAAAAAATTGACCCCGAAGGCACCGCAAGGTGACATTTTTCATGGACATTGCAGCCTTCGAGAAGGGCGTGCAACCGATAACACATGTGAGTCACGTGCCCTTTGGAGACTGTTTGAATTGCAAATCGACGAGGAGGCATGCCAGGGGAATTTTCATCGAATCTCACGATCAGACAATCCGACAACAAGAATGTACGAAATCTACTTATGTGGAGTCTGAAGATTCGATTTGGATAGCTGTGAAAACGAGGATGATCGACATTAAAAAGGAGCCATTCAAGGCTCAGCTTGATGGTCCAACTCTTGAATTTCCAATTTTCCCAATAGTTTATAACGTCGAATTCGTGATCAGCGACTCAAAAAACCGTCAGGTACTATTTTTTATCAGGATCAGACGAGTTTTGGATTTTTGAGGCCATATTGGATCCGATTTAACAAATTTTCATGAATATTCGTTGATCCATTTCAGAGATTACAATGTTATCACTTTTGTTTAATTATTGCAGATATTTTTTTGTTCTTTGAATTATTTGAAAACTGATAAATCGATCAAATCCAAAATTTAATCAGTTTTGAGTTTGGAAAAACCGCGTCGATTGAGACCAAATTCATCAAAATCCAGTCCTAGGTTCTCGAGATATCTTTGGATAAAAAAATTGATAAGATTATAAAACGTGAAGATCCAGTAAAAGCTCGTTTTTAATTTTTGGTGAAACTATAAGAACTTCTATTCTTCTGAAAGTGGAATTTAAAAGTGTATGTCTATCAATTCAATTCGTCTATCTAATTAACATGGTACGAAATAGTGGGAATTTCGTTTTGAAATAACGCAATGAAAGGAAGAAGAAACAAAAAAGTGAGAAGAGAAGAGAAGATGGTTTTATGCAGAGCAAATTCCAGGTTGAAAATTTGGGCCATCGATAAAGATTTGAAAAATTGCTACCTACTACGCCTCATTCCAAAATAACGATGAGTGTATCCATTATGTAAAGTCGTTGACTGATTGAAATAGCAGCTTCGTGTACGTATCGAGTGTGTATAGTAGCATATTTCTTTCGGACATACGCATCTTTCTCCGAGGTCAATTCGATCGTAACTTTTTTGCAAGCTCAATAAAGCAGAGTTCTAGGAAACGGTGATGAAACTTTCGGGGAAAAAAAGAGTTCGGTTCAATCTAATCAGGAAGAAATTAGGAGGAAAGCGAAAAGCTCCAGTCTTCTCAAGTTTCAGTGTCATACGTACTTTACACCTGTATATCTGCTTAAAGGTCCATTGAAGGCAAAAAAATGGTGAGAAGCTTTTTTTGTAGACAATTTTATAAGCTTGAAACTTGATTCAAATCATTTTTCACCTAGGAGTGACAGGAAGTGAGATATTCTCGAAGATAGAGAAGTATACGCAGTTCGCATTCACATATGCAGTTTACGTGTTACCTATCTTTATATTTATGTATCTGACCAACGGTCGATTGTAGGCGAAAAATGGTCGATAGCTTATTTGTAGCCAATTTGACGAGCTCCAAAATTGGTCCAATTCATTTTTCACGTGGGAGTGACCGGAAGTAAGATATAGGTGAAAATAAAAGAAGTATAATATCAAGTGTTTGAAATTATTGTCAATCCGAAAAAATGTCTCGAATTTCGTCTTCTTCCGTTCATTCGGTAGAATTTCTCGATGCATACATGCATTCGGCGTCCAGTTCTCATAAAATTTTATAGCATATAGGAATTGACGACGATCAGCCCCAATCGGTATGTGAATGGGGGGTTGAAATAAAAACAAGTTTTCTCGATCCATTTTTCTCGACAAGCTGCAATACGCTTGACTATAAAATTACAAATATGTGTTGGCTTGAAATGGTCAAGGATTTGGTGACCCGCACATAGTACGTAGAATACCAACAAAAAAAAACGCTGCAGAGCAGCTCATAAAAGGCGAAACACTGATGGGTCCAGTTTGGTTTTAGAGTCTAGCAATTTTGCTTGTTCCAGACAGCATAGGAAAATTCCGCATCTACTTCCTCTAGAAAGAAATAAAAAAATATTCTGATCTCGATTACGCTTTATATTTCCGTTCATAAAAATTCCGAGACATAATTTGAGCATTGAAAAATATGCCCTCATCGATGAAACTGTAAATTTTGAGTTTTTAAGCACTGAAAAAAAAGTTCCTGGACAAAATTGTTCAAAAAATGGCGATTTTCTACTAAAAAATTCATAACTTTTTCAATTTTCAATATTTTTTGGAAAAATTTAGAACGATACTCTTATTGAAGGTTGAACTCGATGATTCGGGGCTTGAAAGGATAAAAAAAATGGAAGATTGACTTCCTGTATTATTTGATCGAAAAATAAATCCGGATCAAATTGACCCGGGGTGATAATTATCACGAGTGAAATCTGATATCAGAAAGTTTTTTCTGTCGTTGATCACGATTTTGAATCAGTCAACCTCAAAAATAGAAAATCCAATATTTCTGATCATCTTAGAAAATAATTATCCTGATTTTTTTCCATCCTCTGTCCAATGAAATGATCGAATTTTTCAAAAATGATGGCAAAAAGCCACGGGTTCTGTGAGAGAAATAAAGAATCTTTATAACGTCCGATTCTCATTCGCGATTGCGTTTGCGAATTGCATTCGCGAATTATTGCTACTTCTCAGAAGTTTGTATATCAGAACACGCGTATGCTATGGTAATCTGCATCGATACGTGCCACGATCATTGCTCGCTTATTAAAATTTATAAGGTGGCGCTTCGCGAGCTTTGCAGACGCAAATCCCTCCATTGCTTTATTCATCTTTTAATCATTCTCACCTAGCCTCGCCTTTGATCCATGGAATAATCATTCTAAGACATTCTATTTTTTAAATTACGTTTAAGAGAAAAAAAATTGAATTAAGAATGACGATATATTGAATTTAGGCCAAACCAATGATTTGTTGGCATCTAAATTAGGGTTTTAGAGAATAAAAAGAAGGCAATTAATTGGAGAAATTAGTTCTAGATTTTTTTTGGTCAGAAATTGAATCCTTCGCAATTTCAGAATTGGAATAAAACGATCATTTGTAATTCCAAGCGTCAATGCGCCGGCCATCCTGCCAGTAAAACATTTAGTTACCTTTATGGCATGAATGATCGACCAATAAAGTCGACGAGACAATTCGATCGTATATAATTCCGGACTGCCTTACGCATGTTGTTGACCTCGAAGCATATAATCCCACCGTCCACACGGGAATAATTGAATTGACGAGCTTCAAATTTGATTAAAAATTGTGTTTGATCATTTTTTTTTGCGATTTGATTGATTTTTGAATTTTTTTTATATCGTTTTTACTTCTTTATTATAGATGGAAAATTGTTGGTATTGAATTTCTACTTGGTGGATGTGAAAAATACAATCGAGTAATAGAGGATATGAGGTATTTATAAATAAGTATTCTCGTATCGTCTTTTATGGTCTTGTTATAACCATACAATAGACGATATGGCGAAGTGCACAATGAGAGAGTTGAAAAAGAAAAAAATAACAAGTATTTATGAATAATTAAATTCTGTATTAACGTATCGATGAAATTGTTGCATACAAATTAATCTTCTGCATACGGCACATTATATATTATTATTTAATTCGATACTTCCGGTCCTCGAGGGAATATTTCTATATATATTTGTGAAAATACCGCGATTTCGAAAATGAGAGCTTAAAAAGTATTCAAAAAATAAAAACGCAATAATTCTATAAAGAATAATAAAAAATATCGACTATTATTGCAACGAACTTCCGAACGGAAATAGTTATTTTACACAACGTCACGTAGTCGTATTATTTTTGGATAAGATTAGAGAAATTTTACAACAAATGACCGGAAGTTCACGTTTATAATTCAGGAGGTGAAGGAATTTTGGAAAAACGGTTCAAATTCTGTAAGCTTTTGTAATATTCTTTTGAAAGCTCTATTGTTTTAAAGCTCATGTCATATTTGCGATCCTTTTTGTAATCATTTTGATCTTTCTGTTATCTTTATCCCTAATTTCTGTAATTTTTACATAATCTTTGTATTTTTTATCCGATTCCTGTAATCCTTTGGGATTATAATCGGTGCGCCCCACAAATTTGGATTTCGGATCCTAAATGAGGGGGTTCTCAGAAATACGTACTTAATTTTTAGTCGACTAAAATTACAATAATTTGTCCAACGATAAGGCGTTTTTTTTTTATTTTTATGTCGAAGCGGAAGTCAGCAGAAGATCCACACTATACCGCACAGTCGCAACTATACCTCGAGCTTCTGTACGATTCTAACTTTAGATATATCCTCGAAATAAACCACTGTCTTTAATTAGCCTCCACCGGCTCACACTGTGGACCCTACTACGCCATACCGTACAAACGTGCTTTTAACATTATACTTAACAATTTACATAAATTTTGTATATAATTCGTAGGTGAAACAATTTTGTCGTTTATCATAGCTGAATGAGATTGGATATCGCGTTTATACACTGTGACGGGTGAATAAATACGATCTGGTAACTATTCACAATCATAATTCCCGGTGTGCATTTTATACCATCGTTTTTTCAATTTTTTTTTTCACCCGCTAAAACTCGTGACTCCGATATTCTGCCGGCTTTGGGGATAAAGAGAGAAAAACTGTGCGAATTTAGTAATAGATACTCAATTCCTCATGAATTAATAATTGTCGATAGTTTTTGTCACGAAGATAACGACGAGGATAAAAATATTTCTAGATTAATCTGTTATTTTGTGTGATTTTTGTGACAGTGTCTCCGATTAAATTATCACAACAATCTTTATTTAACGAATTTTTATTGATTTTCTCTAGTCTTTCCGTTTTCATCATCCTTTCAGTTACTAATTGATAAGAACTAAATTTTCTAGATATTTGAGTGAACGCATTATGTGAATCCAAATTTTGTTTTGTTGTATTCTGAAAAAAAGAAATATTTTCAAAATTAAAAAATTTCGAATATTGAAAAATAATACTTCAGGGTTATTTTTTAGAATAATATTCACTTGTTTCTAAATTCTTGTCATTAATTACTAACTTTCTAAAAAATCTGTCGAGTTAATTATTTGCCAACTATAATCAGATAATGTGTTGACGTTACAAATTAAAGTACAATATTTTTTTTCCGAAACTGTGATTCACGAAAAAAAAATTCAATATCCACGAAAATAAAACTCAAAGAATTGTTTACACCAAATGAAAATAACCAGAAATAAAACAAAACGAGCGTACGTAGGTTTTTTCCTCTCTGAATCGTCGGCATGTAATATATAGGCGACTGTATAACTATAACTCATCAACTTTTTATGTTTATACATATCCATTTTATTCTAAAACGGGTTTTCATACACTTTCAAGTGTCTGTAACATAAGTTAAATTCCCCAGCTGAAATTCGATAGAATCAGTAAATTTAATTGATAAACAATACTAATCATGTCAATAATTCATTCGTTGATTGCAAAAATAAGAGCAAGCATATAGAGATAAATGGGCTGTATATAGAAATTATAGTAGTACAATCGGAAAAATATGAATAATTGAATACGCCGTTATAAACTATTTTTTCACAGTATTTGAAATCATGATTTCAATTTGATTTCATATTTCAATAGCTATTACAAGCTGATTATCCAATACAAGTTTTTATCAGTGTGGAGTAGATTCTCGTATAAATAATTATGATAGTAAAAATAATTGAGACATAGATGAATAAAAGTACGGTAATTTTAAGATTGGGAGCTGTAATCAAAGTTGAGTCATAATCACGTTTTAAATTAACAAATTCTAACTATTTGAAGAGTTTTTCGATTCAGGGTAATTTAAATTATTCAAATATTCCGTATAAATGATGATGACAGTGAAAATAATTGAGATATAGAATAAAAATACGTTAATATTGGAAGCTTTCATCAAATTTGAGTCATAATCACGTTTTGAATGAACAAATTCTGACCGTTTGGAGAGTTTTTCGATTTTTGGGGATTTGAATTATTCAAATATTCGCGCGTTTAATTTTCTCCGAGGTGACATATCGACCGCATCTCGAATCTCGAAGGGGTTCCATACCATATCGATATTGCGCGTTGTGTTTGTTTTCGGGTGTCGAACGAATACCATGAATACTGCTGTTTGATCGTTATTCGACTGGTCTAGATTGTTGTTTATTTCCAAACTCATTAAACTCGTAGCCGACTCAATAAACACTGTCAATATACTTACGATCTCGATTATCTCACAGATGTTTGGATAATGGACAACAAAATATCCGAAAGTGTTAAAATCGAGACCCCAGAAGTTGGGAAGAAGGAAAACGAAGTGAGTATATTCGTCGGTCTATCGACAATCCCAACCTACAAATTTTTTCATAACCTAAAAATACAATCTCATTTTTTTATTTTCGATCTTTAATTAAATACTTAAAAACGAAACAAAGAAACTCGCTTAAAAAAGCCCCAAAATATTCCTCAACATCCGAATCAAATTTTCGTTGATGAAAATAAATTCTAGAATTTCTAAATAAAAAAAAAAAAAAAAAAAATAATAAAAAAATTGTTTATCGATTTATTTACGAAATTGAAACTCAAAAACGTTAGTAGAGTGCAAAAAATTGAATATTGTTATATTTTTTATAAATTTCAAATTAATTACATGAATTTTTATTAATTTAGAGTTTTTTTTTTTAAATTACCAGAAAAATCGATTTTTCTTCTTTAATTGTTCATTTTTTATTTTTATTTTTATCTTGTTCTTAATCTGATCGATGCATTAAATTATTAATAGATAAA
This sequence comes from Euura saliciscinereae, assembly GCA_018420115.1. Classification (NCBI taxonomy): domain Eukaryota; kingdom Metazoa; phylum Arthropoda; class Insecta; order Hymenoptera; family Tenthredinidae; genus Euura; species Euura saliciscinereae. Next base: position 30,070 of record JAFFZH010015397.1, on the reverse strand, counting down.
TGACGAATTTTTAAACTTTTTTATTTCAATTATTTATAAACATTGTCAAAATTTTCTGATTTTACTGAAAATTTTGAATAAAAAAAGATCGCAAACTTTCAGATTTTAATTACATCGATAATAATAACAATTTTCTTTCCAGATTTTAATCGAATCAATGAAAATATGTAGATTTTTTTTTTAATATTACATTTGAATTTTAATTTAAAAAAATACGAAATTAAATGACAGAAGAATTCAAATTCTGCAACTTTGATTAAATCAAAGAGCAAAAAAAGCTGCGAAAAAATAACGATTTTTCTTTTTTTTTTTTTAGATTTTACTCGAATTAATGAAAATATACGTAGAATTTTTGATTTTTACTAGATTTAATAAACAAAATACGAAATTGAATGACAGAAAAATTCAAATTCTGCAATTCCAATTAAATTAAAGAGAAAACAAAGCTTCAAATTTCGTAATTTTCCTCAAATCAAAGAATAAAATTAAAAAAAAAAATGGTTAAACATCTACATATTTGAATCGAGTTCAATTCGAAAGAAAAACAAAATTGAATCAATTATATTTCTTCCCTTCTCAAAATCTTGTACAAAAAAAAAACAAAAATTCTCCATCTCATCTTTTTCTCCGTCTCAATATCTCAGTGCAAGCCGATCGAGGTTGTAAAAGATCGGAAAAACATGAAGGAAGAAAAGTCTCGGAAGAAGGACGACAAGAGCGTCGACCAGGTGCTGAAGGCTCTCAGCAGTCTCGATACTCCTGAGGAGAAGTTGGCCGCCATGTGCAAGAAGTACTCCGACATAGTGGACGACAATCGCAAGCTGCAGCTGGCTCTGAAACAGGCTGAGAAAAAGAACGTCGTGGTTCAGCGCGAGAAGGAGCAGTTCCAGAGCGAGCACAGCAAGGCGATACTCACCAGGAGCAGGCTGGAGAGTCTCTGCAGGGAATTACAGAGGCAGAACAAAGCGGTGAAGGACGAGAGTCTCCTGAAGATACGGGAGGAGGAGGAGAAGCGGAAGGAGGTTTCGGCAAAGTTCCAGAGCACTTTGTCCGAGATAACGGCGCTCATGAGTCAGAACAACGAGAAGAACACGAAACTGCACGAGGATAATCTGGAAATGACGAAGAAATTCAAGTCCGTTTGCGAACAGTACGAGATCAGGGAACAACAGGTGGAGAAAATGCAGCAGCAGATGAAATTGGAGTCCCAATTGGCAGAGGCGAAGATCGCCAAGGCTAAAATGGAGATGACCGCGGAGAGGGAGAGCTTCTTGAAGGAAAAACAGCAGCTTTTGCTGGTGAGGGATTTGGAAAACCGCCTTTTCCTCTTCACGAAAACGAACTGATGGAATTTCGATTATTTTCAGAACTTGACCGAGTTCCAAGTCCGGATACGAGAGCATCAGGCGACGGAAGTTGGACTCAGGGGACAGATCAGCATGTACACAGACAAATACGACGAGTTCCAAAATGCTTTGACGAAAAGCAACGAAGTCTTTGGGGGATTCAAAGACGAAATGGAAAAGGTGGAGTCTTACACTCCTCAAAATCGCTTTGGAATCGTTTTCAAACTGCAATCGTCGATATGAATTAGAAGGCGCTTGAGATTACTCCGAAATGTCCTTAAATCGAACCAAAGTGGCTCAAAATCATCTAACATCACTAAAAATCAATTTCAAACACATCGAATTGGATAGATCGATTTAAGGTCGCCCAAAACCTTCCAAAATTGCTTACCGATGCAAGAAATGAGTTAAGAATATTAGAAAATCGCATTTAAACAGCTTCAACGTCCCAAAATCACCAAAAACTGGATACAAATGCCATAAATCGCTTTGAAAGAGACTCGAATTCGTATCGAAACAGCTTGAAATCTTCTAAAGTCACATAAAAATCGGTCCAACTTGCTCGAAATTCGATTTTACCGTACGAAATCAACTCTACTCGTTCTTCGAATCTATAACTAACCGAATTCTCGATATCTTCCAGATGTCTAAGAAAATCCTGAAGCTGGAGAAAGAGACTAGTTCGTGGAAACAGCGGTGGGAGAACAGTCACGCGGCTCTGTTAGAAATGGCTGCGGATAAGCAGCAGAGAGACGCCGAGTTGGCTAAGACGAGTAGAAAGCTTGCTCAGCTTCAGCAGCTCTGCAGAGCGCTTCAAGGGGAGCGAGCTTCTCTCCTGGCGCAATTGAGAGGAAAGGACGGAGCCCCAGAGGCGGAGGAAAACGTGGAAGAAACCGTGACTGTGGAGAACATAAAGTCGATCAAGCAGGTCGACGACCTTTCCAAGGACTGTAGGCAGCTGAAGGAGAACCTCGTCCAGCTTCAAGGCTCGTTGGCGGAGGCGATAAAGAAGGAAGAGGAGGAGAAACTCCAGAAGGAGGAGGAAATAAGGATCCAAAAGATATCGGAGGAGGCGGAGAAGATCGAAGCCGCTGAATCGGAGGAGAGATTAGAGAACGGTCGAGTCGATTCGTCAAACGGGGCGGATGGCGGCGAGATAAATTGTAGTAAAATTGATAAGGAACCGGCAGCGACGACTGAAATTATCGATGAGGTTGAAAAGAACGGAGTCAACGGCGGAGAGGATAAAAATCTTGGAGAATCGGTCAGTCCGGGGACGAAGAAGGGAAGAGTATGGAGATTTGAATCTTGTTTATTCCCTGATCGATAGTTTTTTTTTTAATTCTACTAATATTTGATCTTCAATTTTTCAGGATGGGAAGAAAAAGAAGAAATAAGGAATTCGAACAGCGGTTTTATTCTACGAGTTTTATAAGAGTTCGAAGCGTCTTTGTCCGAGATAAGAACGAAACCTGCCTAGTTATAGATAGGATACCGTTTTAGTAACATAGCCGAACGAAGAGCAATGAAAAATTTGGAGACGATTTATATATATACAAAAAAAAAAGATGAAAAAAAAATTTCCGAATCTGGAAGAATTTTATCATTACTCGAATATCGTTTAAGATTATTGAAGAAAAAGAATCGAAATCACCGTCAATTTTCTTTGATGAATAAACACACGCATCTAACAAACGAAGAAAAGAAAAAAAAAATAACAAGATAATAATTTGTACAGTAATTGACGAATGATTTTTGTGCCTTGATGATTTTGCCTGTGAATTGGAGAACAGAGACGTGTTGTGTGAGGAATTTTTCTTAAATATGACAGAAAGATGGAAAGAAAAGAACGAAAAGAAATCAATTTGAATGAATGTAACAACGTTAATGTTAAATTAAATTATTAGCCAAAGCAGATTGCATAGTGAGCTTTTTCACAAAACTTATATATACGTAGAATTGCCCGATCATATTTATCATCATCCATTACATATTTTGTATAGCAATTGGAAAAAAACAAAGGGAATAAAAAAAATATATACAAAATATCGTGTATCGTAAGCGATTTTCCGATAATCAATTTCTCTGCATGCGGACTGCAATTTCATCTACAGTAACGAATTACGTTTAGAAATATCTTTCTGAAAGGTGAATTTCTTTCTCATTCGATTCAACGTTGATAAATAGTCTGAATAATCCGTTAATCGGCTACTTTGCGAGATCCCGTCAGAATTTAAAAAGTTAAATTTACGTTGATGGGGTAAAAATCGAATTTTTCAAGAATCTCGTCGCCTATCTTCTACCGACGGCTTCCAAATTCAAATTGAACGCTCATAAATGGTCTGAATACTGTGTAAATCGGCTACATTTCAAGATCCGGTCAGAATTCCCTATTGAATTTAATCTTAAATATTTCAAAACCCATCCACGTTGCACAATAATTCATGCAGCATGGGATATAATCGGCGGTTTTTTACATCCTCATCTCATCATCAATGACACTGTTGAATAGTGTCATGTGTGTCATTCTTACTTTCATCTGCTGCCTACGGTAAAGTTTCTCCTGTATTTCGAGACAACTCGCCCCTCCTCTTTAGAGACTCTTCTTCATCATTATCATCATCGTTACCCAAATCTTTTATAATCAACGTAACGTGGAATCAAATTAAAAGAGATTAGATACTTTCATAGCTTTTTCACACCCGTTCATGAACTTTTCTCCATTAATTGATTTTCTTCCATTGATTAATTGGGTCAAAAGAATTGCTTTTCACCTGCCGAACAATGACTCCTTCCTAATGGATCAACACACTTCTGAAATGATCAACGTGAGAGGTGAATGTGTATTATTTGTTCAGCCTTGACGATCAGCCCGAGGCATCGTTAGTCACATTCATTCCAATTGACCCAAAACAATTGAAATCATTACATACATTTTTTCGTGATGCTCAGTTACAAGAAAAAAATAAATAAAAAATCAAGTCAATTGATTCACCAGAAGGAATTTGATTCAGACATCAGAAAAGTTCGCTTTCATTAGTGAATATATTTTATACCAATTGATAAATTTGATTCAATTTAATGATACTTCTGAATGTGTAATTAAATGTTTTTTCTCGTATACCGTTGTATGAGACAATCGTAATTGTTTGTCTTCAGACAGAAAGACAGGAATTATGAAACAATACGTAAAAACCACAATTTTTTCGCACAAAAATTATCGCGTTCCACATTAGCCTAGTTTTTCGGAAGGACGCGACACAAAGCAGCTGCTTTGTACTATACTAAGTATAAAATTGATGAAAACTTGATAAACTCTGATGTATTCCATGCACAAGACTTATATTGACGGTCACGAATAAAACGCAGACACTTTGGCCATTGTTTTCAATAATTATTATGTATTCGCGAATGACGGTCTGGTCAAGATCGTCAATCTTTCGCCCCGATCTACGTGGAGGTTCATTTGATAATTCGCAACTTTCTTCGTTCAGGCTGTAAAGAGTTTTTCTACCCTTTTCGGCTTCCAAATATGTGAGGTACTGCAGTTATAGTTGAAGCTCAAGCCATATCTGCAACTTGAACAGGTTTTTTTTTGTTTTTGCGACGGTGAAGTATTTGATTTTCTCACCTTCATCGAGCGATATTTCGCAGACAAACGCTTGCGGCATATGGCAGTATAAGTTGCTCAGACTTGCCTTGTCGGTTGTCCATAAAACGGCACAGTCATAGCCATCCTGAGCGAAGAAGTAGTCCCATGGCACAGAATATCCCAAGGGCAGGCCTGATTGTGCGATCAGTGATTAGGCGTCAATTCATCGCGTGTAGAGATACAGGATGAGGACGTAAACTCACCGGTGTCAACTCTGGACCAAGGACTCCTCGTGTCCGAACGATAAATACCGGTGTAAACGTTTCCTAGTTGTAGGCCGTTCGAAATATGCTGGACTTTCTGGCGAGTACCAACGATCGCCAAATGGGCACCTTCCGCGACGCATTTCTCTTCCGCCTTCTTCCACGATAACTTTTCCCTGTGAATTTTGTAGGCGGTGTTGTCTTCCGGATACTCCACGTAGTTACAAGGTAGTTTACAGTTGCATTCGACTGCAATAAATGATAAATTGAACCCCTCCAAAGATGAAGGTCAATTTTAAAAGGTCGTTCAGTGGAGAAGCTGATTGACTTTCCGCACTGGTCGGAAATGAGACACTTCACGCACGCTACGCAGGCGTCGAAAATAAAACTTTCTGCACCGATATTACAAAATATCATTCTCGAGATTCAATTCTAAGGAGACTCGCAAAGGTTTTCAGGGCTGGAACAAGATCTGATTATCATTGTGAGATATCCCACTCGCAGCTTATCAGTGCAGAGACGTTTTCAAGTACAGGAACAGTTTTTTGTTACGCAAAATATTTCATATACTCACCTTCATTGAGCGGTAATTCGCAGACAAATGGCTGCGGTATGTCGCATAAATTATTGCTGAAACTGCGGAGACGTTCGTCGGAATTGTTCCACAAAACAACGCAGTTGTAGCCGAACCAACGATAGAAGTAGGTCCACGGCAAAGAATATTCTATGGTCTCACCTGGTTGGGCGATCAATGATTAGGCATATGGAAGTCGTCATCAGACATTGTATAGTACTAGAGGAGATACAAGATAAGGACGTAGACTCACCAGTGTCAACTCACCAGTGTCAACCAGGACTCTTGTCCGTTGAACGATAAATACCGGTGTACATATACCCTCGTTGTCCAGGGCTCACAAGATGCTCGATCTTCTTGCGATTTGTAACGATCGCCAAATGGGCTCCCTCTGCGATGCATTCCTTTTCCGCGTCCTTCCACGTTAAGCTTTCCGTGTGAATTTTGTAGGCCGTGTTGTCTTCGGGATACTTCACGTAGCCACAAGGTAGTTTGCAGCTGCATCCGACTGCAATTAGTAGTAAATTCCGTTACAAGTGTGAAAAGTGGCTGGTAATATGTGTCACACGCTATTCGCTTTGTAATTCCTGTGATGAAAAGTGCCTCATGTCCAAGAAGTGCGGAAAGAAGCTTGACTTTCCGCACTGCGCGCGGGGAATGAGGCACTTCAATCAAGCTTTCCGTACAGATGTGACAAGAAATCAATTTTCAAGATTTAATATGATCCTCATATCGCGATGCACCTACCCGTGAGCAGCACTTGAGACAGAATCTGCAACAGCAGGAAGGTACCAGCGAGGATTGCAGTCATGTTGCTCCAGTGAACACGATATGTTTGTTCCCATTGAGTCTCTCGCGTTGTTTTATACCCGGAAGCTTGTAATTTTTCACGACTTGTTATCAGAAATCTGCGAAGTTATCGCTTCGTAATACAATTGTCTCAAGATTCCTGGTAACAACACTCTTGTTATCGATGTACCGATGTGATTGAACGGCATAATCTGTCCCTATATTGAAAAAAGTTCACACGATAAGTGATAACTATTGTAAAGCAGTAGAAAATTAATCATGTGATGAATCGTGAGCTCTTGTGAAAGATTACAGCTTTCCATTCGTTACATGATTCTTTTTTTCATGGTCCTGTTCATGTACATACCTGTTGTTCACTGTTCACCTGTTCTAGGAAAGTTGAGATGGAAGATTCTCGTGCGATGTAAAGAGTAATCGTCTCTCTTATCGATATTGGAAGACATTTTATTCGTTCAGGTCGAAACGTTCAGGCATAAATAGTCACTTTGACGCCAGTTGAGTTCCGCACGAACTGCGTATAGGAGCTGCTGTAAAAGGTAGCAGAGAGGGGGTAACCTGCGGTATAAAGACTTTATTCCGCAACTTTTACATGCGCACTTCGAACCGCGCATCAAAGTTGCGGAATGAAGACTTTATACCGCAACTTTGAACTTATAGCGGTATAGAGTACCACTTGCCGGAACGAAAACAGGCGTCAAAAAGTGACTTTTTAATGCCTGTGCGGTAAAAATGTCTACAATATTCTCCCTCGCAGTTCATTCCACAAGTTTACGTCTCTGGCTGTTTCTAATTTTTTCGACAACTGAAAGAATAACAGTTATCGATCCGAAATTATGAACCTTTGAAAGTAAGTGCTCATGATTTTTCCGTTCCGAAAATATCATCATTCTCAATTCATTATCAGGAAATTTGTTATTGCAATAATTCAAAAAGGTCGGAACTGCACTGAGAAAAGAGTTTTGTTGTTGGTAACAAAGTTCGTTAACAGTTAACGAATCGTATATTCGTATATAAGCAAATATACATTTAGTCATAGCTAAGAAATCATTCATTTGAGTGTTTTCTTTGTCTCAAATAAAGATTTCTTAATAGTTAAAGAATCATCAATTTCCTTAAAATTCGCGTCCAGTTATATCAGACGATCAAACACGATAGTGAAATGAGGATTTCTTAATAGTTAAGAAATCTTGTATTTCTCTTCAAACCGCACCTGTTGTTTCAGCAGAACGATCATGAAGTTCAACTACGAATAGTTAATAAATTGTGCTTTTCTATCAGTGCAGTTATCCACGAATGGTGATCTTTTCTTTTCGACCAATCAGGTATTGACTAAGAAGTCATGTCCCAATTTTTTTTAACGTGACAAGTGACTGTTGGAATAATGTCTTCACTATTTCCACCGAAAAAGATAGTGCATGCCTCTAATATGCTGCCCAAACAATGCCCAGGAACGGGTTCGCCTCGAGCTTAGAATGATGCGCCTCCCGTCGGTGAATGTATTATGACTGGCGCGCTTTTACTCGCGAGACTGTAGCTAGAGTATTCAGCGCCGCTCTCACCTCGAGCGGCAAGCGTACAGACTACTACGCACGAATTACATCAAATCTCAAACCCTCATGTAAGATTTGTTAACTGTTAGTAAATCTGTATTTGAGTAGACGTGGTGTGATTTTTGTCTCAACCGAATGCTTTATTTATTGCGAATACTACGGAATTTCCACAGTAGTTAGAACAACATGTATATTTACTTCATGTTAAGATATTCTTTAACAGCTAACGAATATTTCGCGAAATTTTCAAATAAATGCGTTCATTTGGTATAAAGAAACTCTTTTCTCAGTGTGATCGAAGTCGAAATCTTAAAGTTCGGAAAAGCCGCGTCACAAAAAAGGAGAAAAGGGAAGGTAAAAATGATTTTGGATGTTGATATGCGTGGCTCTTCAGTTGGTGAAGAATAATCTTTCGACATTTATTAACGAGGCAGCACATGATCCTCCTTGCATGCTGCATCAGCGGTCGAAGAACGCGTTATGGTACCGTTATCTTAGGACGTACGCCTCATGTACCGTGTAGAAGTCCGTGTGGTGAGTGGGTCAGTAGCACCTTGCCGAGGCCCAATGGAGACTGACCATCGTTGTACCGATGAGATCTGGTGGGGCACCTGGATCGCTGTGCCCTTCGTTGTGCCCCGTGCCACATTAGTAGCCGCGTCTCTCAGAACAGAATCGCACGTAAAAATATCAACTAAACATATTTTGTTCATATATTTTGAGTACCTTCGTTTTCGCAGTTACAGAATATCAAATCTATAATTTGTAAAGAAAAAAAAAAAAAAAAAAAAAATAATCTAAAAGAAAAAAATAATAGTTTTCATATAAATTTGTTAATTTTATTTCAACTTTGGAAAGAAAGTTTTTTTATTTCAAAGTGTGACGAATTTTTGTTTTTTTGTTTTTTATTACACCTACTGGATTAAAACAAAATGAAGATCGCTACCACCTTGTTCCTCTTCGTCGTAGTTGGTAAGCATAAGAATTATTGATTCTTCATCGATCTCATATTGGTCCGTTTGAATCATCGGAATTGTTTAACAATACTGGATTACAGAATCATTAACAGAACCTGATTTCATGTAGAATAGATATTTCATGCGAATTTGTTGTTCTTCTGGGACAAAAATAATTAAAAAAAACCTATGAGCTACGCAATAAAATTTTTTTGCTATCAGTCTGTAACTTTTAATAAAAAATGATCGTAGAATATTTGTGAATAGATTTTTGAAATTTATCCAGTTAATTGATTTGGGAAATTTATTGATTCAAGTTTTTGTCCGCGATAAATTTGATCAAGAATATATTTTTGAACGTTCAAGATAATTTCGAAATTTTTAAGAACGTCGATTACAAAATGTTGTCTACCTTTAAAGTTTCAATGTTCCATGAATTTCGAAAAAAAAAAAATCGTACAAAAATTGTAAAAATTAGAGCATATGAAATGATAGAAATGATAGTTAAAAATTAATTACATTACATACATACATAGATGATAATTATTCTGTGCTACTATCGACTTTATTTATCGACACTGTACATGACTTTTATACATTACCACGACTCTACAATAATCAACTCAATTACCTTCTTTCACCTTTCATACAATTAACTGAATATCTCTTAAAAATTGGTGGACGAATTATATACACACTCTCTCTCTTTCTCTCGCTCTTTTTCTTCTCTTGGTTGCGTTGAATCGTAGATATCCTCAATTTTTGTAAATACCGTCACATTCAGGCCGATCGAATCGTCGAAATCGTTTTTTTTTGCTCTCGAAAAATTGAATTATTGGAGTAACCGGCAATTTTTCACTTAAAAAAAGAGGATTCCGTTTTCCTGCGATGGAAAATTCGTTGGATTTCCTCTTCGATCATCCGAGGAACGTAAGACTTCGACTTTTGTTGAGAATAAAACGAAATAAAATGATCGTCATTAGGAAAAATGATATCGCGTTGCGTGTTATGCGTTACTACTAGAAAGTGGAAAATTGTTCTCGAAGTATGAACCGTTTTCACTAATTTTCCACTCAATAGGCGGATCTCCGATCTCGTAGAAAATAATCGGGGTATAAATCGAAAGTCTATATAATAAGAGCGTAAAGTATATAGAATTGATACCACGGTTGATAAAAATCGAAGCTTTTCCAGTATTCACATGTGTGTATCTAATCACACACCGAGCAGCTACGAGTGAAATTTCACTGGCAATATCGAGTTTTGTCACATAAAATTATCATTTTCACTCTTGATCTACTTTTTTTCCCTTTTCTTTCTCTCTTTTCTATCCACTCGTTATATATATTGCAGTTTTTCTCTTCTACTTCACTTTCGATAATTATAGTTCACCTCGTCGATACTCCGATTTTTATCGAGAATACTTTCTTGTTCCCTTCAAAACCTTTTCAGGTTTTCTCATACCTTTTCAAAAAAAAAATTGTTTTTGTATCCTTGGATCAAATTTCATTTAGATTTAATCAAATTTTGAGAAACTTGTGATTTTATATCGTTTTATGAACCAAAATGAAATTCGATATCGTAAAAATGCGACATAATTTGATCAAATTTAGGATTTTTTCGCAGGTGTTTAGTTTTTGAAAGCTTTATAATGAGAAGATCAGAGCCCCTCGTTGCCAAATAAGTGTTATGACACGGCGTAATTATGCAAATAGACATCATCTTGTCCCGTTCGTTTCAGTTTCCAGAGTCGAAATCTCAAAATGATTATTTTCTGTGTCAGTAGGACGTGTTGTACTTACCTCCGTCTGTTTCCAACTCAATTATTCAACGTTGTTAATGAATCTCTTTGAAAAATATGAACCATTCTCAATCTTCGGTCAAAGCCAAGGCTGTCCGGAGTTCTCTGACCCCGAGCTGCTACCAGACTTGTCCCATTGTTAGAGCTGATTAGATCTATTCTCTCGTGCTGATAGCAGGCCAGACACGTTCGCTGAGAAGTTTTTTCATCGGTTCGAATCGTTTGGGTTAAAAAAAAAAGCCTGAAAAGTATTTTAATTTCCGTTTTTGGGACAATAATTGAATTTTGAAAATCGGGGTCAAGGACACGCTGACACTGCAAGCGATAGGCAAATTCAGATCGAACCGTTTGAATGTGCTTTGTGGAGTCAATAGAACTGTGTTCCTTTCGTTGTTTCGTTGTCCCACGTCTGTTTAGTCAGCTACACGATTTTTAATCAAAAGTAGGCCAGTAGGACATACCGCATGATCGGTCAAGTCCTGTGTGGGCTGTGGCCTGCGATGATGGGCCAGTGTGATTTCGAGGCTCCGAAATTCCACGGAAGTTATTCGGGATATTTTACTCTCTTATCTTCGTTTACAAAAATTATCATTCCACAAAAAAAAAAATCAATTTGAAAATTTTGTTTCCATACAAAATCAAGTAAAAACTTTCGAATTCTTTGATCTTACTCGTAGCTCGCTGCCATAAATTTCTAATTATCGTCCTAATTACTGTTCGTACTAATTAGACTCTTTAAGAAGCGTTGAAGAGTTTTTTCACGGTCTTGATTCCGTTATGATAGCAAGAAAAAAAAATCGTTCTAGTACGATCGGATAATAAATTTTATCAAATTTAGTAAAATTTCATTACATATATTCTGTATTTTATCTCAATCAGAAATGTATAATTTTGACGTCATCATCATCAAATCTGATCAAAATGATAGAAAATTAAAGAATCGAGAAACATAATTTTACACATTTGTAAAAAAAAAATCGCAGTATCACAAAATAAATTTGATCAATTCATGAAAGACACAATTGATTAGAATTTGATGAGAATAATTTTTTTTTGCATTTAGAATTCGTCCTAGATCGAAATTTTGAGTCTCGTTATGCCTGAAAATTACAATTTGGGTCAATTCCATGCGGTTTGAACTTTGCCAAAGATTTCTCTGCGTACGCATTCAGCCTTCTTGGAATTCGCGCCTGCACATTTGTGACCGTTTCCAACATCCGGTTGCTGATAATCAGCCAACAGGAATATTTGCAATAGGAAAATATTCGATACTGACTCTACTGACGGATTAGATTACTTCAATTTCGAATTAAAAAAAAAAAAAAAAAAAAACGAAAGAGAGAGACCAATTCTTCGAAGACTGATCAACAGACACAGAGAAGTGACGCTTAAAGATGGTATTTCCGGTTTGGTTCTAGGCTGCACGTGGCGGAAGACTCTAGCGACTTGCGTACTGGAATCCGATTTTGGTTTCGTGCTAAACTGTGCCTTCAAAAACTCCGGCCTATTTCGGGTTCGAAATCTCGGAGGTGTCAAGGGTTACGTAGGTCTCGGTGAGTCACATTGCCAAAAAAAAAACGAAAAAAGAAAAAAAAAACAGCAGGCTCAAGGTCACCTTAAACCGAGTGACCTTGAAGTCAAGGTCGGTTAATCAACGAACGGTTGAACTATAACGAAAGAGGTACTCCTTAATTGGTCATAACGATGACTAGAACCGCGGCGTCCTTCGATCTAGATCGTTTGCTAGATCGCGTTTTCTCGAATAAATTACTTCATAGCTATAAGCACGTAGCAGCGTGAGCTGTTACATATAATCTTTAGAATGATAATTCGTTGATCTTTCGGTGATTTATTTATTTTCGTAACCGAGTTGCAATATTATCTACCAACGCCTAGTTTATTACCTATAGGATTAGAATGTGCGTAAAATCGAACTTTACGCACGGCGTGCGAAAAATTTCTTTTTAATTAACGAGGACCTATGCTAATTTTCTACTAATTCATTGGCTTAACACACTTTTCTACTGTACCTACTATATGGCTTTATGGACAGAATTGGAATACCTGAATCTTTGTTATCGATTTACACAATTTCAGGCAGAAACTTACCGAGGTCAATAAATAATTGAGGGATTACCTGGAAATTTTATTGAAAAGAAAAAAAATGAAAATTGTTAAAAATCATTGAACAAATTTAGCCTGACATCTTATTTCATGGCATCGAGAAGATTCTCAAAAGATTCTCTCATCGAATGAACATGAATTATTATTATCATTTTTTCAATCGTTATCCATAATTCTAGTGTTTTTCATTTTTCATTATTTTACTCGAGTCAAAACGAGTCTATCAAGAAAAAAAGGATTTCATCCATTTTGTAAAAGCATTTTTTCTTCACATTTTTAGAATCGAAAATTTCAAGTTGGAATACGATACGAATTGTTTGAAAATAATTTATAGAAGTTTGAAGAAATCGGATTCGACAATTTTGAAAAACTTTTTTTTCATTCAATTATCAATGATTGGCTACTCGACTATCGATTAATTAATCATTGAATTGAATTGAGCGAAATTCGAAAGAGTCTCACACGAGTGGACTCATCGTGTGATATTTTCTGATTCCTCTTGCAGTTGCATAACTTATGCATACGTTTCTATTGATCAATCGTACGAATTACCATCGGCCACGTCCTTCGCATAATTTTTTTTTCTTCTAGTCAATACGCAAGTTGTTTGAGCTTGTTCTCTTTGTCGATTGAGCAAGAAGATTCATAAACCTTAGACCTCAAGTTTCACGCTGCAAGAGAGAGAATTGCTAACTTATTCCATCTAATCCCACAAATTCAACTATTCAATTATTCAATAGTATCAGCCGCTCATGTGGGATAAAAAAATGTTCATTAACTCGTGGCTATAAAGATTGCGGAATTATTGCTTGACCAAAATGTGGAAATAATATGGTAAAATCGGTCGATGTTGGTTAGAATCGTGAGAAATTGAAGAAAAAATCACAACATACTAAAAAACGTGGCTAGATATTCGATACTTCGAGAGAAGTCTACCTTGACACCAATTAAGTTTGCATCCAGGTACATTTTGATCGCCTATAGCAGGGTGTGACCGTCGTAATTCGTTTGTTTCATTACAGGATTCTCCGTCGGAGATGAACTTGGATTTCGTGATTCAATTTCCAATTTGGAAAGCAGTAAGAGGCGAAGTGTTCAAGTGAGAGGCGGAAATTCCATTCCGATTGGTACAACGAATACGGTAAGTAGCCCAATTCGAATATCTTTGTCAGACTTACAATTAGTCAGACAATTTTTTGTCATTCATCCTTTAAAATTTAGCCTTTCTAATCAATTATTGGATCGATTATTTTTTTCCTTTTTCATTCACTTAAATATGATTACTCGAATCCAGATCGAGTTGATTGAAAAATAATTTCTTTTCATTCACATCAATTTTAGGTGAAGGTAAAACTGAATTGAATTTCGATGATTAGGAAAAAAATTCCGAAGAATTTGGAGAAATTCCAAAATTACTGAAAAGTGTTTCAGTTTTTCTGGACAGAATGAAATAACTATTCGTTCTATCAAATGCATGAATTTTGCGGTTATCGGATTACAGGAAGATAGATGACATCGACATAAAAAGTATGAAGTAATCGATATGACTGATCTGCAAATTACATAATCTTGCATATTTAGAACATCAAGTTTTTGCAGAAATGAAACCAGCTACTTTAATCCACGCCAAAAGTCGTAATCTAAGAAACTCGAAGAGTCGTACACTAAGAAAAGAGTTCCTTTATACCACGCATGAACGCATTTATTTGAAAATTTCGCGAAATATTCGTTAGCTGTTAAAGAATGTCTTAACATGAAGTAAATATACATGTTGTTTCAACTACTGTGGAAATTCCGTAGTATTCGCAATAAATAGAGCATTCGGTTGAGACAAAAATCACACCATGTCTCCTCGAATACAGATTTATTAACATTTAACAAATCCTACATGAGGGTTTGAGATTTGATGTAATTCGTGCGTAGTACCCTTACGGAAAAAAACACCCAATTTTGAGGGTTTACTCTCAAATTTGAGGGTAAATGCCCAAAATTGAGGGTAAACCTCCGATATTCAGGGTAAACCTTCAAAATTTCGGGGTAAATCCTCAACCTTTTGGGGTTAACCTTCAACATTTCCGGGTTTACCCTCAACTTCAAGGGTAACCCTCTGAGTTGATGGTTACGCCCAACAAGATTCGAGGGTTCAGCCTCAACTTTGAGTGTTTACCCTCAACTTTGAGGGTAACCCTCTGAGTTGATGGCTACGCCCAACAGGATTCGAGGGTTCAGCCTCAACTTTGAGGGTAACCCTCTGAGTTGATGGTTATGCCCAACAGGATTTGAGAGTTCAGCCTCAACTTTGAGTGTTTACCCTCAACTTTGAGAGTAACCCTCTGAGTTGATGGTTACGCCCAACAGGATTTGAGGGTTCAGCCTCAAGTTTGAGTGTTCACCCTCAGATTTGAGGGTAACCCCATAATTTGAGGGTTACACCCAACAGTAGTCAAGGGTTTACCCCCAACTTTGACGGTAACTAAAAAATTTGAGGGTTACACCGAACTGTAGTCAATGGTTTACCCCTAACTTTGACGGTAACCCCAAAATTTGAGGGTTACACCCAACTGTAGTCAAGGGTTTACCCCCAACTTTGACGGTAACCCCAAAATTTGAGAGTTATACTCAACTGTAGTCGAGGGTATACCCTCAACGGTTGACGGTATACTCTAAACGTAAAGAACAATCTCCAAACCACATGGTTAAACTATATGACTCAAGAAATTTCCATATACTGTAAGAATGCTAGATTGGAGCCAGGAGGTTACCAGACATCTGACGATCGACGAAGTTAAGCAACATTCCGCGCAGTCAGTACTTGGATGGGTGACCGCTCGGAAATTATTTTTGTTCAAAACCTCAACTTCAGAGTTAACCCTCAAGTTGGAGGTAATTTCGTACCCCCAACCGAGGGGTTTGAGGGTAAACCACCAAGTTGAGGGTTCACGACGCATTGGGGGTTTTACCCACAACTTCAGGGTTAACCCTCAAGTTGGGGGTGATTTCGTACCCCCAACCGAGGGGTTTGAGGGTCAACCACCAAGTTGAGGGTACACGGCGCATTGGGGGTTTACTCACGAGTTCAGGGTTTACCCTCAAGTTGGGGGTAATTTCGTACCCCCAACCAAGGGCTTTGAGGGTTAACCACCAAGTTGAGGGTTCCCGGCGCATTGGGGGTTTACCCTCAAGTTGGGGGTAAACCTTCAAGTTGGGGGTACGAATTTACCCCTTAGAGTTGAGGGTATATTTGGGTGTAAATTTGGGTGTACAATGGGTGTTTTTTTCCGTGAGGGTAGTCTGTACGCTTGCCGCTAGAGGTGAGAGCGGCGCTGAATACTCTAGCTACACTCTCGCGAGTAAAAGCGCGCCAGTCATAATACATTCGCCGACGTGAGGCGCATCATTCTAAGCTCGAGGCGAACCCGTTCCTGGGCATTGTTTGGGCAGCATATTTTAGGCATGCACTATCTTTTTCGGTGGAAATAGTGAAGACGTTTCCAACAGTCACTTATCACGTTAACAAAAATTGGGACATGACTTCTTAGTCAATACCTGATTGGTCTAAAAAAAGATCATCATTCGTGGATAACTGCACTGATAGAAAAGCACAATTTATTAACTATTCATAGTTGAATTTCATGATCGTCCGGCTGAAACAAGAGGTGCGGTTTGAAGAGAAATACAAGATTTCTTAACTATTAAGAAATCCTCATTTCATTATCGTGTTTGATCGTCTGATATAACTGGACGCGAATTTTAAGGAAATTGATGATTCGTTAACTATTAAGAAATCTTTATTTGAGACAAAGAAATACACTCACACGAATGATTTCTTAGCTATGATTAACGTAAATGTATATTTGCTCATCCAAATATACGATTCGTTAACTGTTAACGAACTTTGTTAACAACAAAACTCTTTTCTCAGCTTACATTCGACTTCTGATGGTTTTCTCACCTGAATACATGTATCAACAATTTTTTTTTGTTCATCTTCTGAATTCATTTACCGTATATTGATGACCTTGTGGCAACTGGTGCGTGAGAAACGTTTACATTTACTGTACCTCCACGCCTATCGCATATTAGATATTGTATGAAGAAAAACCTAGACGTTCCAAAAGTTTTTATTCATGGATAAACGCAAGAGGCGATATCCTCGGATTCCTCAAACCTTTTGCAGCGATGATTGATTGCAACGGAGAGAAAGGCAGCATGTGATACGTAATACGTGGTCAGAGTTCGATACATATGGCATATCTCCAGTAATTACACGATCTATTGATACGTAAACGCGCGACTGAGGCCCTCATCAGCGTTTCTGCAGTATTAGATACGTAACCCATTTCTTAGGCGCTCAAAGAGCACAAGGACTCAAGTATAACGTCCTAGTACATCATGAGAGTGGAAAATCTAGTAGCAATTAAGTCCCACTTTATTCACTGCAGTCGTCAAGAGATAATTTGTGTCAATTGACATCGAAGGTCTTACACGAATCACCTTTTTATCGGAAAAAACACGAAAACCATCAGCACTTTGCTGCTTCTGATCCTCACATTCTGACGATAATTTGCTCGTTGAGATCTCAAAATGATGTTCAAAGACAACCTGAACTGAACTGTGACAATGATGGGACCTCGATAATCTCCTCGATTATGACCGAAATCATGATGTCGTTTTTGTCATGTAATAATTCAGGTTGTGATTTCGAACGAACATGTAAAAAATTACATAATAAGTCATTGAGGCATGGCTCCACAATCATATGCTAAAACTGTATAAATTATCATGTAATTCGTTTTATGTTATACCTGATGATCCATGCCCACGTGATTTTCATGTATTTCTTCAAATTCACAAACTAAATAACACGATGATTCCGGTCATAACATTATATGATTTATCAACATTTTCACCAGGATAATTCTGCTGATGAAAAAATTGGTGGAACTTGATCAATCGACCACGAGAGACAGTTTCACGGATAGCTGTGTGAATATGTTAACATTAAAAAATCGCAGGGTATCTGAACGTACGTTCTAAACTGCTAGAAAGTCCAGTCTAGTCGCGTGGTGTTCTTTTTTTTTTTTTTTTAAATATTGCAACGTGTTTATAAGAACGAGACGAATTGTAAGACTGACTAAGATGTAATTTTTATGTACTGTTAGATTTGACAAAGATAAGCGTGTTTGATTGGTATTATGAAATAAGAAAGGATTCTGTGCTGAAGATGAGACAAAAAGATATACAGAAGGTGTAATCTCACGTGTCAGTGTTCCACCTCTGAACATGTGCCTTTCACTTGATCTGAACAAACTGCTCGCACATTTGCTTCATCATTGAGCGAATTACGTGGTTCGAAATCATGCAGATCAGAGTGATACCGGAGTCTTTGGTTCCTCAGGCGAATCACTGACTGAACTGAAATGTTAGAAATTTTGAAGAGAAAAATCAACTCGAGGAACATTAAAAAAACTACAATTAAAAAAAATTTGACACAATGGGATTCTAGAAATCTTAAAAAAGCTACAATTTTAGGAACACTGGGAAAACTAGGTTTCAAAAAGCTACGTTGAAAAACCTACAATTAAAGAAACATGGAAATGATAACATTCAAATTTTCTTTTTAAAAACTACAATTCAAGAAACATGAAAAGCTACAATTAAAAAAAAATGTTCGAAACGCAACGATTCAAGAAACTTTCGAAAAGCTTCAATTTCAGAAACATTAAGAAGCTACTATTCAAGAAAAATCACTAACAGCAACAATTGAAACATTTTTATTCGATTTTTTTAGGCAATGCGAGCTCAGGGTGCCCAGAATCCGCGGGACGTTCCACCGTTCAAGCCTCTGCCTTTGGGTTCACGTCCCATGGGTCAGCAAATGGAACGACAACGATTAGTGGTGCAGCAGAATGCAACTGCATTGAGAACCGTTCCAGCACCGTCTCTAGCAAAGATGCAGGAGGACAATTTAAATCACCAAAAACGTACTCAGCAGGAAACTTTTGCCCTACAAATGCTCAGACAGCAACAAATGCAGCAGCAACAAGCATTGAGACAACAGCAACAGCAGCAATCGCCTCAGCAGCAGAGAATCCAGGTAAAAATTTCGTTTCTTAATTTTTTATTTCGCAAGGTTTTGGGAAGATGTTCCTAGTTCTTTTTTTTTTGTTTTTTCTTATTAAACAAGTTGTGATGTAGAATAATTTTGCGAGGCTCCGGCTTCGACCCCGTTACAAACAATAGAACATCGCCGAGACGGTTATTTAATTGAAAAAAACGTGAACTGAATGCGTGCTCATAACTCCTGTGACCTAGCGCACAATTGCACTCGCCATTATGGAGAACAGTAAATTGCGGTTTCTCTCATTTCAATCATAATACAAGCTGCTAGCATTACTACATAAATTTACTTGTGCAACGAGCCAGTTACGCCTATCAGCATCCATAATCATCCTGATGATTTCTACTAGTGCAAATTTTTACGAAATTCAAACGTTTCGCGGTTTTGGTGGAACATGAATGTTAAAAATTGGGGCGGGTCTTTCAGATACTTTATTTTACGAAGAACAATGAGGAAACGACAATTTCCAAGCGAATTATTCATCCAAATTTTGAGAATACACGTTTTAACAAAAGTTAAATTTAGACACTACTAAAAAGTATATTTGAAAATTATTTATTCTAAAACGCTACGGTTAATTGATTGTCGATCGTGGCGCCATCGGTCCTCTGTGACGTCATGAGCGAAGCGCGGAATTCAAACAGTGTATCGAACATCGTGATTTGTTCAAAAACTGATCGAGTACAATAATTAGTTTTTTTTCTTCTAATGATTCTGATAACTGAATAATCAGATTAGAGAAGATAAAAAATTGAAATTAATGATCCTGATAACGAATCAATTTTACTCCCAGATGGCACAGGGTCAGGCTGCTCCTTCTCAGTCATCTAACTCGTTCAGAATTCCTGAAACAGCTTCGGGGAGTTCATCGAATTCCGGAACCGTCCAAAAGCCAGTTGGCTTTGGAAATTCTCTTCCTCCGTTCATCGCGATGCCACAATCTTCAGCTCAGCTCACAGACAGGATCAGTCACAGTCCCACGCTGCTCGAAGACTCTGCCAACGAAGTTCTCAAGGAAGATTATTACCAGGTACCCAATATCCTAAAATTCCCCAAATCAGCCCATAAAATCCGTCAAAAAGTCGAATTTTGTGATTCAAAGATTAATCAACGAGTCAAACAATCAATTGAGCTTGAATATTCCAGCTCCCCATTCCATCCGACGACGCAGTCTCCTCCGTGAATCAATTGACTCTCAGATCGATTTCACCAGCTGCTTCGAGCCAAGCTTTGGAACACCAACAGGAACTGAATAACTACCACAATGCTCAGTCTTCGGGGTCCCTGATGCCTTCCCTGGCCTCTATGCAAGGAATGGAACCGTCGCTGAAAGCTTTGGCCGAAGCCAGCAATGTGACGTTGGAAGCTCTTCAGACTGCTATTCTACTGAGGCAGCAGCAGCTATTGGAAAAGCACCAGGCACCCGCGACCACGACGACGACCACGAGCACGACGGCGAGTCCGGTCAGGAGGTGAGTGGACTTTGGGATATTTGAGAAACGGGTAGAAAAAAGATAACATGTCTTGGAATCCATTTTGAAAAATGATGAGTATCAGTGAAAATTGATTCCGCTTTTTCTTTCGCAGCAAATACACTCTGGCAACTCCCAGCAAAGTGATGAATGCACCAAGGGAGTATTACCCGGTTGGATACGACAAGAATTTCGACGATAATTTTGCGAGTCGTGTCGAATTGCCGGATACAAGTTTTTACTGCGGTGATCAGAAACATTTTCCCGGACTCTACGCAGACGAGGATCTTGGCTGCATGGTGAGATTTTACCATCATCGTTCACTTGAACTTTGAGTATACTCACAATTTGTACTCATTCTTCGAAATTTGACCATTTTCTAATGATTTTATGTCTTTTTGTCGATTTCGATTGACAATCTTTCACCGTTCATTCTGTTTCTGATTCATCATTGTTTTTTATTCCCACGATTTTTGATGATCTTACATGAATCATTCGGAATTCTGATTCTCGATGATTTCAAAGTGACTTGAAGAATTTTGTCTGATATCGAATTCATTTCCTCTATTCAAGGTCTTCCACGTCTGCGCTCTGACCGACGACGGTCTGATAATGAAGAGTTTTCTCTGTCCCGAATCGACGCTGTTTGACCAAACGGTGTTGAAGTGCAACTGGTGGTTCTACGTGGATTGCAAATCTTCGAAGAAATTATACGACAGCAATATTCCGATCAGCAAGAGCTATCAGCTGATGAAGGCACTCGCTTTCTTCTCAGCCTACAAGAACAACGAGAACGGTACCGTCCCCACGGAGACTGAGTCTGCATGATCGAGTTTCCGCTCCTCCAATCGTCCTGCGTACCTGTTTGATTGTGAGACGATTCGACGATTCGACGATTCGTCAAGTTGGTGCGAGACGTGGACCGGATGGAGATCGTAGTTTGAAAATCAAAATAGTCGAAGGGAATCATTATGACGTGTCAGTCGTCGCACGATATTCGAAAGTGAATTATTCATCGCGAAAGACGCTCAGGCACTTGCCTTCGCATGTGCAACATGTACGAGGGTGTGTAAATAATTTATTTAACTGTAAGTAGATTTATCATCGATTTATCGTAGACTTAGGAGTGGAATGTATTCGAGTGGACTAAAAGAATAATAATTTTGTACATAGTCGTTGGATCCGTTCATTTTACTGCCTCAAACCTGACTCACTATTCAATAAAAGAGAAACTTACGAGGGAAATGGGAATATGAGGTACACGAATTATTGTTGATGTGTTCCTAATAATTTTCTGAGCGTAGAAATGAAGTGGAAATCTTGACCGTTGATTGTGTCAGGTTGGAGAAAATTCATGTGTGTGACGACCAAAATTACGACACGTAGAACAACCTTTTGCACTTGAAACAAGGTTTGAGTCGCGCATGGTCGATGATTTATGGCGATTGAGCATCATAGACCGCAGGTTTGTTCTTCACATAATATGCCTTACCGTTAGTATTGTACTATTGAAAGCAAAAAACGTTAGATTTCGAAGAACAATATCAAAGTCTGTTTGGGAGATACTTATCCTCTAATCGGAGAACGAGTAATGAATTGGTTTTCGGCTGGATTGAAACAGCGTTTCAGTTTTTACGAAGGTAATTCAATTTATTTCATTTATCATTAAAATTTTACTGGACTTTACAAAAGAAAACTTCCAATTCTATTATTTGCAACAATTAAAAAATTTCACAAGCAATCGCAAATGATTAAAATAACAATAACAGGTCAGTAAGCTTGTCAAATTTTAGGTAGCAGGGTCGATCGCAATATTCTTGAAGGGTCATCTTGAACTTCCGGATCCTAATCATCCTCCGATACTTGTTCGAAACCATAAATGACTGAAATTGAAAGAATATCATATAAGTATTAAACGAGTCGCCAACCGTCCCCTCACGATACCAATCATGCTGTTGGCCGAATATTTCATAGGCAATTTTTCTCGACGTTGGAGTGAAGAGCTGATGCGACCCTTACTCTTGAAACGTCGATGAGACATAAGAATTATTTAAGTTACTCACGTGCACGTCTAACGTGTTTGAGCCCCAACACTGGATCAGCGTAAGCTGCAGCGTAAAGTTCACAGAAAGCCAACGCGGCGAGGATCAAGCTGGCGACTCGTTTCATGATGTAGAAAGTTATATCAGTACACTTTGCAAGAAATACTCTGTGTGACTATCGTGATGGGGGCTACGGTATTTATACCCCAAAACCGATTGCATTATCTGCGTCGTGCAGAAGTCAGTCACGAGTCATTCGCAACATAAAACGAAATGACCGGTAGCAACTCGAAGATAAGCTAGATACCGTGACTTGACAAGCAATGGAAATGATCATTAACATTCACCGTCGTGACTGACATAAAAATATATCGCAAGGTTGACGTGGATAACGCAGCCTTGGAACATTGATATTTTCCCATCCTCTCATTTCATTAAAACTTGGATAAAATCCGAATAATTAGTAAAATGTCGCCTGATCTGATACTCGTGGTAGTCGAAGCTCTCGTTTTTCCTATGAAGGAAGAGCAGAAAAAAATCTTTCGCTTCCCATCGTAAAATGTCGAAGTTGAAGTGAGTACTTTTCCTTCTTCAAGGTAGAACAACTGCTTACTATTTCGATTGGCTTTTCTTTGTTCAAACCTCTTCTTTTTTACTCATCAGTAATTTAGCTGGTAACCTGACAGTCATTTGGGCTGATTACGTGGGATTTTGGAGACCAAGAGAAGAAGAGCTACACGAAAATGGTGTCGTGGAGAAGGAAGTCGAAGTAGAGAGCGATCTACACGCGAGAATGAAGAAGAACAGAAATTGGATGAGGCGAAGGAGGATCACGGAAATGAACAGAGAAAAAGACTAACGTGAGAGAAGTAAAGTGTTCACTCGCGATTACATAGTCCTGAATGAATTTTTTCGCTCCACTTGCCCGCAAATTCGGCATTACGCTTCCGTTTTCAGACCGGATAAGGTATAGGTTTTTAAAAGCCAGCTTAGCCGATAAAAACGCATGCCTTGCAAAAAAATTCGCAGCGCTGCTCGCGTAATACGGCACAGTAGTGTGTACGGCATGACAGTTTTACAGTTTTCGCTGGCGGTTACATCAGTCGCATGTAAACATCCTCACATAATTTGATTTAACGTTCAATCTTCTTAGGATAAAATGTTATCTTGAGATGAATGGGGAAATATTCACATTCGGATTGAGTCAATAATCAATCAATAAGTTTTTATCCATTATATTTTTAATAAAATCAAACATTTTTAATAAAATGAAACGTTTGAAAATAATCCAGTTCCAAAAACGTTTATACCTGAAGCGTTTTTTATGACAGTAATACGCGGTTCGAATGGAAATTCACTATCCACAATTTCACTATAAACTACAATATTTTCAAAAAAGATTTAACCGCGTATAACTATCATGAAAAACGCTTTGGGTTGTCACAAATGTTATTTCGACTGGTTTATTTTCGAATGTTGCATTATCTTAAAAAAAATTTATTTTATTAAGAATGTTTGATTTTATTAAAAATATAATAAATAAAAATTTATTGATTAATTATTGCCTCAATCCAAGCGTAAACGGGGCATTCCATGCCAAATCGACCTGGGCTTAACCCTTGACCTCTCGGTTTTGGTCCGCGATTTTTTATATGATTGTTCTCACTTTGAAAAGGACTCAGTTTTTTCTGTTTTTTTTTTCGCCACGTCCTTTTCAAAGTGGGAACAATAATATAAAACGTCGCAGACCAAATCCGAGAGGTCAAGGGTTAAACCCAGGTCAAGGGTTAAACCCAGGTCGATTTGGCATGGAACGCCCCAAATATTCCCTCATTTTTTTAAAGATGATCTTGTTTTGCCGAATTCTGGCACGAATACGCCTTTTCGGCGCTTGCAATGGAAAATGGCACGAAAAATAGAATACGCCTTTTCGGCGCTTGCCACGTAATATACTAATACTGAATCGTGTCCTGAAATCGGTCGTATTGATATTCTGCGAATCAAAGCATACCCATATGATTATAACAGGGTGGCGATCAGCGGAGAAATCATCGCGGGCTTCTTGGTTTTGATAGCGAATGATGGATTTCAGGCGGTATTATACTACCCGACTCGGAGTGATACGAGACGCTTCGAAAGTGGAGAAGGGGTCTTATCAATGATTATTCGCAGAAATTTGGAGCGTTATCGCCTCGATACCCTTGGTATCCTGGTATCAAGATTCGAAGGCGGAAAGTTGGTCGGTAAATCGAGTCGATGGACGGAGTATTGTTGATCGACTGATCTTGCATGTGATTGTGGTTTTATTTGGCAGTAATAAAACCACGCGACATTTGGAAATGGGAGCATCCCACTCGTTTCCACATGCTTGAGGCTTATCTGCGTCTGAAATCCCTGATGATTGCCAATTTCAGTCAATACTCACTCGATACTTCAGTAGAGCTGCGTGGAGATTATCAAACTAATAATTTGCATAGTTGTGGTTCAAAAATGGTACAAAAATCCTGTAACGGATACTGCACGCAGGATTGAACCAACGGCACGCCGTAAGAAATGTCGCGGACAAGAACAGCTCTGTGTAAAAGATAGTATCGATGCTTCAAGTAATCACGTCAAATAATTAAGGATATTGTAGTGTATGACGTTACCGACCTAGGTAATAGACGTGCGTAGGCGTTAGTTAGGGCTTTGTACAGCGCCAGCGTGATTATATATAACTGACCAGCACACCTTTCGCTCTCTTCCTTTTGAATCCTCACCGTGATAGCATCGTCCTCAAGATTAAATAAAAGTACGCTCCGTTTAATAATGTGTTATCATTTAAAATATGAAACCTTCATCCAGTAAATATATAACAGATATTAGGTCTTCAAACATCAAGATGATTATTCCAAACCGTACGTTACCTTAGTGAAAGGAAAACAAATGTGTGACTCGTCGCAGTTCGTTTGATATGGATTCCATATAATACAGGCATGGCTGAGGATAGATTGCACCGATCCAAGGTTCTCGAGAGTCCTATGAAGGTTTTCTAACGATCCGAAGTCTCGTAGTTTGATAGTTTGTTATTGTTTCATACGTTTCGTTGTGAATTCTTCACCTTGAATCTCCACACCCCTGCACCTCAGTTTTCACCCAACAAACGAACTACATTGCGTCATTAAAAAAAATCAGCCTTAGGCAGTGTAGCAAGAACGCTACACTGGCTACGTGTTCTTGCAGGAGGCACCCCCTACTTTTCCTCGTGTTCAAGATATAATTATTTTTTCTTGTTTTTTTTTCATTATTTCACGTTTATGTTTTACCGGATTTGTTACATAACGGTCAAAAATCACTGAATTTGAA
The DNA here is from genome assembly GCA_018420115.1 of Euura saliciscinereae. Lineage (NCBI taxonomy): Eukaryota > Metazoa > Arthropoda > Insecta > Hymenoptera > Tenthredinidae > Euura > Euura saliciscinereae. Next base: position 4,074 of record JAFFZH010015397.1, on the reverse strand, counting down.
AGCGCACGGCTAATTGAGCGTATGCAGTACTGTATGAGTTTTTATAATCTACAAACGCTGTCGAAGTGAGTGTATGGTACATCCACTTTATTGGAGACTGTATCACACGCAAGTCTTTGGTTTTCATAATCTGAATCTAGTGTCGAAGTGAGAAATTGGTATATTTACTCTATCGCAGACTGTATTTCATCCAAGTCTTCAGTTTTCATCATCAACAACTAG
>JAFFZH010015396.1:20155-49438 GCA_018420115.1 Euura saliciscinereae | reverse complement strand
CACCAGGCCTACCAACACCTAGGTTGTCACCACCAGTAAGTGCTGCCAACCTAGCATACATTACATCTTGTTGTATCCTGTAATCTCCCGGTAGGTGGATTAACATCGCGCGCCGCCATATTGATCTGAGCGGATCAAGCGAGGGAGGGAATATTTGAAATAGCTTTAAGATTAGAGTTGAGAATATTGTTTCATAGATATAAGACGCATGGTCACCCAAGATAGAAATAAGCCAGAGTAAAGGCAGGAGGTCATAAATATTGTAAGAGAAAAACTCTTGAAGTAGGATTTCATTTTTACTGCTTGCACATGTGCGGAGGGTTCTGGTCATTGTCAGGACGGTACAGGAATTGTGAAAGTCGTAGGAATTTAAGGAAAGGCATCTCAAGAGGTTGCCCTTTGTTATAGAAGCCCGTCGGTTCTTTCCCACGCACATGTGCTCGGACCCTTCTGGCGCCGAGCTCTTCCGCGTTCCCGGCGGTGTACGCGGCTCCCACCCCACTACCCCCAAGAAGGGAGGAAGAGAAGAGTCAGTTGAGGGCGGTCAGTAGGAGGATTTTTCAGGGAAGCTGACCCCCTAATTGGCTGTAGATGATTTCGCGGGGCCGAGCCGCCTACGCACCCGGGTCGCGTCGGGAGAGATTCGGAAGAGGAACGGCACTCTTATTCCTGACTTAAACGGAATAAGACTTTTCATTTTTTATCACACATCTCAGAAAGTTCGCTTTTGTATATTTCTTCTGAACTCCCTTAAAATATATCTGAACCCTCAGTTTTAAACGTAAACTTTATTCTTTCACCTTTATTTACCCTTCACGGATTTGAATTCTCCCGCGCCTTTGGAGCTGATCGCTTCAGCGGTCCTACGGACAGAGACGGACCCGCAGAGAACTTCAGATATACAACAGGAGCAATGGGCAGACCATAGACATAACCTCTAAACGCGCTTTAAACCTATATTGCCGTCACCTGTATGACGCATTTTTGGAAAACTGACTGGAAAAAATGATAACGGGAATATACTAAAAAGGTGAAAAAAATTCTATTACCAGGAAATCGAACCAAATTACGAGTTCGAAAAATCGAACACGGGGTGTATAAACCGCGCGGCGCACGCGCGCATTCAATTACGATTAGTGGTTTTGAAGCTCGTTTTTTCGAACTCGTAATTTGGTTCAATTTCCTGGTAATAAAACTTTTTCCACGTTTTTACTATATTCCCTTTATTTTTTTCAGTCAGTTGTCCAAAAATGCATCATACAGGTGACGGCAATATAGGTTTAAAGCGCGTTTAGAGGTTATGTCAACTCCCTATAGTTAGCCCCTCATCTACTCCAATTACGTATTTTATATTTTTAATCGTTTGTCGGTCGTTTGTCGGTGATTGATGGACTATTGCAGACGTTTGTCGGTGATTCGTTAATTAATAAATTAATTAACAAAATTTCCTGGGGAATTTTTTTTTGCTTGGCCCCTCGATGAATTCGTATTCAATAATCTTTGATGCAAATCGACGTAGAATCGTCTGTCGATGATTGATGGATCATTCTTAGTACGAAAATTTTCATATTTCCTTTGTAAACGCAAAAAAACAAGCCGAAGAAAATTCCTTGCGCAGACAGGAAGTATAGATCCATGGAAAAACACATATCGCGTGTCTAATGACATAAGGTCGTAAGCGCCAAAAACACGATTTTGGTGGCAAAAGGTCATATAATTTTTTTTTCGCCATTCGCTCTAAAAATGATCAAAACATATTAGATCAATTGAAATTACGAGATCGAAAAATGTGAATGCAAAAGGTCGTATGTTGGGCGGATACGTCATTCTTTCATTTCAATTTTTGAGGAAAATAAAAAAAATGGTAAAAGCAGAAGGTCGTATCCGCCATTTTTTTTTTTTTTTTCATGTTTTTTTCATATATTTCTAAAAACACATGAAACGCAAAGATAAATTGAAAAAATCACCGTTTCAAAAAATTCGATAAAAAATATTCGCAGATAAAACCAGTAGGTCGTATCCGCCAATTTTTTTATTTTTTTATTTTTCATGATTTTTTCAAATAGTCGTAAAAACTCATGAAACGCAAAGATAAATTGAAAAAAACGGAGGGGCTAATCACTGTTGTAATCGGGTGTTCAAGGATTCTGTAATCACTTGTAATCTCTTGCAATCTTTTGTAATCTCGTTACCTCTTGTAATCTTGCTGTAATCTTTGTAATCGTTCTGTTATCTTTGCAATTGTTCTGTAGTCCTTATGTCATCTTTGTAATGTTTTGTAATCTCGTAATCTCTCGTAATTTTGTAATCTTTTGTAATCCCTTGTAATCTTTGTAATCTTTCTGTAATCTTTGCAATCTTCCTGTAATTCTTCTAAGTTTGTAATCATTGTAATCATTGTAATCATTGTGATCTTTTGTAATCCTCGTAATCTCTTGTAATTAATCTGTGTAATCTTAATGTAATCCATTTAATCTTCGAAATAAATTTGTAATCACTGTAATTGTAATCGGTGTACGCCATTTTCACTTCGTGATTAACCCCTCGGAAAAACCGAACGTTTCGAAAAATTCGATAAAAAATATTCGCAGATAAAACCAGAAGGTCGTATCCGCCATTTTTTTTATTTCTTTTTGGCGGATACGACCTTATGCAATTAATGAAAACCATTATTTTTTTTGCGAAGTTAGGACTGAAAGGTTGTATCCACCAGTACATACGACCTTCTGCTTTCAACTGACCTAGTATTAAATTTCAACGTTCATGAACGAATCTTCGAGTCTTTAGTCTAAATACGGTTAAAAAAAAAATATACGACCTTTGGCCGTTACGAAAAGCAAAAAGTCGTATATTGGCGCGTACGACCTTATGTCATTAGACACGCGATATGTGTTTTTCCATGGATCTATACTTCCTGTCTGAGCAAGGAATTTTTCTTCGGTTTGTTTTTTTGCGTTTACAAGGGAAATATGAAAATTTTCGTACTAAGAATGATCCATCAATAACCGACAAACGATTCTACGTCGATTTGCATCAAAGATTATTGAATACGGATTCATCGAAGGGCCAAGCGAAAAAAAATTCCCTAGGAAATTTTGTTAATTAATTTATTAATTAACGAAATAAATTAATTAACGAATCACCGACAAACGTCCGCAATAGTCCATCAATCACCGACAAACGACCGACAAACGATTAAAAATATAAAATACGTAATTGGGGTAGATGAGGGGCTAACTATAGGGAGTTCGTTATCCCGCACGATTATATTTACGCGTTACACCATCTCTAGGGCGCTTCGGAAATATAGCGAACGCAGCGCTACATCTGTCTCTACGGCCAACGGGCGAAGCGCCCAATATGGCCGCGACCACCAGTTGACATCGACAATTATCATTTTATGCAGAATACAATAGAACTTCTCTATTAGTGCATGAAATAAAAAAGTTTTGCAATATAAATCAATATAAATCAGTCTTCGGAATTCAATATAGAATTGCGCTCACCAATTCTTTTTCGCGTTCGTGACGCGTAGGCTTTGATATCAGTGAAAACAAGTGAAAACCGGGTACGGTGGGTAAAGCCGGACTCACTGATCTCTATATCTCCAGCATGCTCTTCAATCGTTTTGAATTTTAACAGTTCAAAGAAATCTCAAATAGCAAACGAATTAACGAGTTGATTAGAGTCTAATTAACGAATATCCCTCCACATTGTGAGTTGAAAGGAAGGATTCTAACCTGACGTAACCTAAGTTGGACTTTTTAATTTCTATACAAAACACGAAAAAACAAAACAATTATTTAGAGGTTATACTTGCCGAAATGAAACAACAAAAATAAAAATCTTCAAGTCATCGGAATCTTTCGATCTTTTCGAATAATTGTTTTCAAAATGAGTGAAAAGCGGGTTCCCCAGCCTGTGGTTCGTTACAACGGACTCGAATCACCTAATAACGTATGGAGTGAAGTTGATAAGCGTGCTTTATTGAGTGCGCTTCGAAAGTACGGGCATGCAGACATGAAAAAGTTGTCCGAAGCGCTCCCGAACAAATCTGCAACCTCCATAAAGTCCATGATCGTCAAAACTATGATGGCTGCACGTCGTTCGACCAAGAGCAGCCAGACACCACCGATAGATATGTGGCTTAAACAGGCCTCGGGCGACGAGAGTAACGCGCTAATTCCTCAGGCTCTGTTGTTCATTTCCATGTTCGAGAGACATCCCTCGCCTGAAGACTGCAGCGGGTGCGATTTGAGGTGAGTAGAAGATAAGAAGTCCGTTTTCAGATCCGGCGATTGAACCGTGCACCTGTTTTAGGGCCGTCTACGACTTCATTTATCGGATGACGCGAGGACACTCGGCTGTGGATCTTGACAAAAGGACCAGGAGGATTCTTTACAGAGTTGTTTCAAGGACTGTGAGCAAGATGAGACTGAAAACGCAGGATAATCTGCTCCATTTCATCAGCAATTTGTACAAAGCCACCACTGTGAGGGACTATACTCGAAGGATTGTAAGATATTCGATTCCCGTATTTCAACGTTCCTAGTTTGTCACAGGAATGATGAAAATGATTAATTTTTGTTGCTTTTTCATCAGGGATCGTCCCAGAGGATCACGACGGACTCTGTGATCCAAGAGTTGAATACTTTCATGGTTCCCAGTGACCACCTTCGCATATCCTGAATCAATCAAAAATTCCAATATTTTTATCAAGCTCGTATATCGAAACTCAGAGAATGATTGGGATCGGGTGATTTATTTATTCTGAAGAATCTGATATTATCTAGATCGAAACTTGAAGAAGTCTGAATAACGAGGAAGAAAAGTACGACCGATTTGAATATAGATATATATTTATTTATTGTGTTAGTTAAACAATTGCATTATACAGTTTCATACCCAACATACGATACGCATACCTAGATAACAATTAGTTATTAATGACCTGTTTCGTCCGACGAATATTTGTGTATCGCGTAGAATTAAAATTATAAGTAAACTTAAATCAGAAGTGAAATTCAAAATGTTTGGAGAGATAATTTTTCTGAGTAATATGAGATTTATCGAGACTTCACGATTAACAATTGTACTAGGATATATGCTTAAATTGGATAAAATAAAATGTCTTATGGATACAGAATCCTCGATTAATAATATAACACCTCGTCCTTTGTAGAAAAATAAATCAGATTAAAAACTAGACTGCAGTTAATATTGACCGAGGTCATTTGATTCTAAACTATCAAAAGAACAAAAACAGGAAATCAAACTGATGAATGGGAATGTAATTTTTTCATAGCCTACCGATTTTACAAGATATACATCGCTTAGCGTTTAAAGACTCCGTTATTTCCGATAATAATTGATCCAACACGGAAGAAGTAGAATTTTTCAATATTTTATTTAATTAGTTGCACCTTTTTTCTTCATTTGCCTCGTCTATTTCCGTTTCGTCTTATTCACATTAATTACTAGAAACATTTTTGAGCTCTGAGGATGTAGGTTCAACGTCAGCCAAAAAAAGTAATTCCTATACGACGCATGGATTAATCCTTCAGTATATCCCACGCGTCTTCTTCTAATTTTGAATTGTAGTTAGTAGCTGGTGGCTTTTCGCTCTCTTCGTCAAAATCAATCAACGATTTATTTTTACTTTGTATCCTCTTGGTCGATGTTTTAGACGCCGACGATCTTACTGGACGATCGGCATGGTCCCCGCTCGACTCCGCAGACGATTTTGGATTGGAATTACTTCCCCAGGAGTCCCAGTCTTGACTGGGACTTTTACCTCCGGAGGAACTGCTTCTAAAAATACAGTCAATCGTAAATATCCAGTCTAGGAATCATTCGGAGAAGCTAAAAGCTCGTCGCAGCTTACTTGATGGAACTTCCAGACACTAAGGAAGATTTTTCGGTAGAATATAAACTCCCAGAGTAATTATTTTGCGAATTAGACGACTGATAATTGTGCTCGGTCGTATCGAACTGCCGCTGCTGCTCCGAGGAGTTTGTTCCGCTGATGTCTCCCCATCCTCTACGTCCCAGATCCCCGACCTGGATAGAATTGATGTTAGAATTGATGAAAGTAGCTACTTCGTTGATTCCAACTCAAAGAACAATGCGAAAGATTAAGGCAATCATAACTTGGTAAAGATACGATTGGAAACAATCCGATGAGTTCGATATTCAATTATACCTTCGCAGCCAGATTATGAACTTGGGATCCTACATCCTCCAAAAGCGTGCCATCGCGAACCTAGCGAAATAAAGGATAAAGTAAACGAAATAAAGATAAAAAGCAAATGAACGAGGAATGATGCGCAAACAAAGTATATAAAAATGATTGTAATAACTGAAACTGAACGATAATCACTTCTTCAATGATAAATCAACGTCGTGTATACCTTCTGGCTAGCTAGTCCACCAATTTTAATAGCATTCTCAGTCGCTTTGGTGGCTATCTTGGATGCCGAAGACGACATTATCGACCAGCCCTGAAAACAGGATGACTCGCATTAGCAATGTCTCCAAATAAAAGGAGTCTTGAAGAACGATTGAAAAGCCGCTCACACTAGCAAGAGACGAGACGGCGGTATCAAAGAATTCCTGAGAAGAACTCCTGGGCGGCGCGTCCATTTGGTACCCAAATCCGCCGTACTTTCCGCCCTGGTTTGGCGGCAGGTTTCTGAAAAGTGGTTTGAAATTATAAACAATAAATGGCGCCGAATACTCAAAGAATAAGAAGTAATGTTCTGGTTTTGGTAGACTTTATCGTTTACTATCTTTACATTCTCAATTTTGAATTTATCGGACTAGGCGAACCAAATTAATTAATTGTCGGTACCCGACAAGTAGAGATTCTTCCTCTATTTGAACGTGCGAACCTTGGTGGGACTCTTCGAGTAGAAATTTCATGTCTAATTGCATAAGGCATCGCAGTACAAATGCGAAGGTCCCTTTTTGAACACAGGCTGAGGAAATTTTTACTTGAAGAATTAAAAATAAACAAGCGTCACGATAAAATTTCCATGGGACCAATCTGAAAGTATATCCTTTCAAATAAGAACAGAATTTTTCGAATCGGTTTATAAATGACGGGGTTCTGTCTCCTTTTTTTGAAGTCGGTTAAAAATTGATCTTTCTATAGTTTTTTTTCAGTCCAACCAAGGTTTGCCCGATAATTGATTAATCTGGTTCGCCTAGTTCGATAAATTCAAAATCGAGAATAAGAAGTTATCCTCACTCTGGTCTACTCGCATTCTCGTCCTGTTTCCTAGCAAAAAACGATTCAGTCTGGCTCTTAAATCCCGCGGTGTTGATATTTTGGTACGAGCTAGACTCCTCGCTGTGATACGAGCTCTGCTCGTATCTGTTATTGTCTTGGTAGGAAGAGCTCCTCGAGCTCTTAGCACTTCCTGTGGATTTCGGAGTCCAACTTTCTCCGCGAGCCAGGGTGGCTATCTGCGGACGAAAAAACGGCGAATGAAAATCAAGACACGGACGTCAAAGGCAGCCTTGTCCTACCTTGTCTCTGTACAAAGCAGCCGCCGTAGTGTTGTAGCGCTGTTGAATGGACAAAGAGTCGTCCCAGTCGTGTTGAGCGTCGAAAAATTCACGGGCCTTCCGGTTGCCTCCGACCTTCATCTTCTCTAGCTCCGAGTCTTTCCATTTGTCCATCGAGACCGAGCGCACGAAGGACAGGTGGACTCCGAGGCCTCGGTGCTTCCCGGAACACTCGAGACAGATCCATATTCCGTAGGTGACGGATACCCATTGAGGATTGTGGGCCCCGCATTCGAAGCATTTCTGTGATTTAATGTAGCGAAGGTCAGATCGAGCGAAATTTGAGGTTCGTTAGGTTATCTTACGCTGTTTTCATCGCGGGGTTTCAATTCGCCGAGTAATCGTCGCGTTCGGGGGCTCGCCATGTCCCTGTGGCTCGTGGGCTACAGAGGTTGGAGCGATATTCGTTTATTATGACAGGAAACGGGGTTCGGGACGGGTTTATAATTTCGGGTCAGTCACTGACAGATGCGATATCCGAAGATTCTGAGGTTACCACGGAGTCAGCTGGCTCGCATACCGAAGAGCCACGACTCGCTGGCGGCTAACGAGCCGCGACCCCCGCAACAGGCCCCGTTCACACTGATATCGGAAACCTCGGCCAATGGCATCGCTCGATTCTAATAGATCGCGCGACGATGCTACTAGCCTCTGTGCACGCGGCACAAGGTTAAAGGGCAGCTACGTGGTGTGACGTGGCCGAATGCCACAGCTGCGGGTTTAATAAACTTTTTCATCACGTTGAGCATCGATGCGCGATGATTGGGGGGCGTCATTAGAAATCATGTCGCTAGATAAATTAGATGAATGAACGCAGTTTTGTTACTTTTAGACGACGACAAGCGACTAACAAGCTCGTTGATTGGTTCATTGGTTGAAGCATACAATGCTACCGATAACGGAACCCCGAATCACCAAACGTAATCGAATGGGATATTTCCTGAGTTCAATGAACTACAGGGTGATACTTCTTCGTTTCCGTTTGGATCGGTTCTATTAATTTGAAATAGATCGTTTTTCTACAAAAAGCGACATACAGGGTGAATTCCTGACGATGGAACAGTCTGAAGTTGGCTAGAAACGAGAAATGAGCCTCCAGGCAGTTACACGCTGCACCTATGTGGCTATGTAAAAATTGACTTTCAATCGGGGAAAACTATCTGGGGCCCTTCTAGGGCCCTGTTAGCAATAAACTTGCCGTTCCTGGTCGGGCCCTAGAAGGGCCCTGACTATAGTTTTCCCCGTTTGATAGTCAATTTCTACATGGGATGATTCAGAACTGTCTAAAAGCTCGTTTCTCGATTCCAGCCAACTTCAGACTGTTCCATCGTTAGGAACTCACCCTGTATGATTTAAGTGTATGATAACAGTAAATTTATTCTACAGATAATATGAATGAATATAAATAATAGGCGACTAAAACATGACGTGAATAAATGAATGAACGATCGTGATATTTTCTTGTTTAATCATTTTGAATAATTTATTTCAGTTTATTATACAATGGGTTTCTTTTTTTTTATATATCCTTTATATTAATTATGGGCATGCGACATAAGGCTGGTGAATGCTTTTTGATGTTTAAGCACCTATATTTACGTCTCAGTTACCAGCCTTACGTGGCATATCACCATTTCTTATACATTTTACTCGTTTTTCTTTTTTTCAAAAAATAATATAATCATGTCGTAGATTAAACTCGTATAATGTGTACATAATAATTATAATAAATACTAAAAATTATTCTCACAAACCTTATTATGGGTCAATTATAAGAAAAAAAAAATATCAACAATAATTATTGTATAATATATCCGTAGAAGCAATATATAAATAAATTATAGGGTTTATCATTTTATCATTATACATTATAAGAATTATATATCGATTGAAGAGCATTTCTGAACTCATTCTGTGAGGCATCATATTATCATGCGATTGCATCTTTTTTTTTTCAATATGCAATAATAACGCGCTAATTCTTGTACGCACAATAACATATATCTGTGCAAAGCTAGTTTACAGTTATCACTCGATCCGATATGTGTAGTAAGTCTCGGGGGATGATTAATTAATTCGTATATTCGGCTCGAACAATAACAAAGATTATCGACAATTTCGTTCTTCCTTCATCTTCACTATGTCAAGGAAGATCGCGTTTCAATTAAATATAAAATTATCGCGTGATATAATATCTTCAAGTTTTCATTTATGATGAAAATAAGTCGTGTATTATCAGAGTCATGCATCACCATAAATTTTTGAAAAATCTATGTGTGTATCTATGAAATTTCTGTACATTGATTTAACAATAAAAGTTATCTGCAATTCGTGGGAATAGTTTAAATAAATAATTTTGTTTTTCTCACTCGATTTTTCCCACGAGTCGGAAATAATTTTTTCGTTTTCCATTCATCCAGACATTTTTCTAGTTTTTTTTTTTTTATACGTTTGGTCCGTTAAAAATAATATTTACAATTCAATAACGTCGGGTACTTTCGAAGTCTTCTTAGTGGATACTGTCGACCGTGTTCTATCGCAATGGTCTTCAACGCTGACGTTGGCTACCGCTGCCATAGAACTATAACTATCGGTCGACTTTCAGGAATCAAGGAAATGCTTATTTAAAAAGTTGTTTGGCGTAGTGCCATATGCGGAAGAAATATTCGTCCTTTCGCAAAAGTCGTCCTCTCGCGTAAGAATGAATATCAGCATCCATGTTATTTTCTCTAAGCCAGGAACTCGTATTTTCTGTGCTGTAACTGAGAGATGGAGTGTCTCCTCTGTCGGTTGCTTCGGCGACCGGTTCGATGATGGATAATTCTGTGGGTTCAAGTGAATCAATGTAGCAAACAAATTCCAACATTCTCAAAAACTCAGAGAACTCAAACGTTCTCGGATACTTACCAGAAGTGGGCAGGACTTTGAACGGTTCTTCGGATTCCAAAGGCTCGCCGAAGCCCACTTCGTTTCTCGCAAAGATCCTGATTAGGTACTCATGGTTCTCCTGGAGGTCTTTGATAGTCAGTTTCTGTACGTCGGCCGCAACTCGTCCGACCTCCATCCACATAGTCTTCTTAATATCTCTGATAGCAATCTTGTACGCCTCCAAAGGCGCACCGCCATCGGACTCTGGTCTTCCCCATTCGATGACTATCGTGTTTCCGGCAATCTGCCTGATCTCGAGGGGCGCCGTTGGCGGAGATGGAACGGCTGGAAATAAATCAGAGGGTGTTATAATATCGCAGAATCATCATCCACACAGCTTTTATACAGTGTCTTCAACTCACTCGCGTGTGTTTTGAGTGTTACGGGTTCGGATGTGGCCGGTGGACTCAAGCCTATACAGTTCTCAGCGAATACTCTGAACGTGAATTCACTTTCTTTGAGATTCTCGATGCAATGTTGATGCGTGTTTGCATCAAGTGTGACGATCTTGCTCCACTTGGTGTTCTTGCCAGACGCTGCTTTCTTCTCAACGATGTACCCTGGAGACGAGAGTGAAACAGAGCATTGTAAAGTGCCGTTCGGATGGTTAGCATCACCTCTGGTTCATGGACTCACCTGTAAGCTCAGTTCCTCCCGTGCTGGCCGGAGGTGCCCATGTCAGAGTCACACTCCTGCTGGTTATGCTGGTGACTTGTAAGTTAAGCGGGCATGATGGTGGTGCTAAAAATTCGGTTCATATAAATTTGCGATATTAATCGATGACATGAACATTAGTGTATACTCAGCATTGAGCAAGAAATTGTTAGAGATTGATGGTGGTAGCGGTATCGATGATAAACTCACTTTTGCTCATGACGGTTTTGCTTGTTGGAAATACACCGAGCAAAGCGTACATTGTGCTTTCGTCAAACTTACTGACTTCTATGCAGGTCAGAAAAAGAGCGAAGGGTTAATAAGCGAAGCGTTAATGTCGAAGAGCATAATTTCACGAATAGCATTATAAGCATGTGAAGTTTTGAGCTTCCAATTCTTCCGGACTTACTGATTCGTTTGCCAGCAGTGATAGGCTCTTCTGGCAGATACGGTGGTCCAACTCCCATGCTATTTCTAGCAGTTATTCTGAAGTTGTATGACGCGTCTGTCTTCACGTCAGACACAATGATGCTCGTTGTGTCCCCCTTTGTGCTCCCAATCTGTGGGATCAAGAACGGATTTGAGATGCTTAGTAAATGATATCACTGTTATCTGATCGATGTGAAATGATGACTTACCTTCTGCCATGCCTTCTTGGAAACTTCCTTCATTTCCACAATGTATTCTAGGATTGGCGAACCTCCATCTTCTTCTGGTGACTGCCACTTTATTGTGAAGGAGGTCTTTGTCATGCCTGAGACATCTAGAGGTCCTCGCGGTGGTCCTGGTTTTTCTACAATGGTAGTTTCGATGAGTAATCATTCACCGAAGTACAAACATACTTCAATAAATCTACTCACCGAACGAAGGTTTTATCGTTACTGGTTCCGATTCTAGTGGCTCAGACGAACCAACCGGGTTTTTGGCGACGACTCGGAACAAGTAAACCGAATCCTGCTGCAATTTCTGTACGCAGAACTTCTCAACGTCCTTGTCAACGTCGGCAACCTTCATCCATACCATCTTGTCTGGCTCGCACTTCTCTATCGTGTATTTGCTGAGCTCAAGACCACCGTCATCTGCCGGTGGTTTCCATTCTATCGTAATTTGGTCTTGCCTGATGTCTCGCATTACGATTGGTCCTCTCGGTTTGCTCGGTTTGTCTGGTGGGGTGAATACGTTTGATTGATAATTGATCTCCAAGATAATAAATATTAAGTCGAATATACCAGGACTGAAGTTGTATATAATTACCTATAACTCTGAGGTACATCTCAGCCGACGAACTGCCAGCTTCATTGGTAGCGGTGACTGTGTAAGTTCCAGTATCCTCTCTAATTACAGAATATATGGTGATAGTGGAGGTAGTTTCCTCGTCGTAAATAGTGACTTGTTTTTCTGTGATTGATTTTCCATTCTTAGTCCAGCTGATCTGTGGCTGCGGGAATCCTGTAGCTTCGACGTCGATTTTCCACTGGTTTGCAACCCTCAGTTGTTGGGTTGCTATCGTTTCGTCGTAACTTATCGTTGGCGGCTCCTGGATTTTGAGTTCACAAGTCGTTTCCGCTGTGCCGGCATCGTTCTTCGCCTTGACTGTAAACGTTGCGGCAGAAGTTTCCGTCGTTTCCATTATGGTGTATTTTGCCACGCGGTTCTCATATGTGATGTTGGTGTTCCTGAACGGATTTTGATTCTTGAACCTGTGCAAAAAAATTGAATTCGTTTATTATTCGAAATCCTCAGAGGTAATCCTGATAATCGAACCGACAAGTGCTGAGATGCTGAGGTTTCTTACCACGTGACTTCAGGTGTTGGGATTCCTCCGATTACGCAGGACAAGGACACGGTCTGTTTCAGTCCAGTTACGACACTGTTCAATGGTTCTAAGATGATTGGTGGTTCCGCAGCAACGGGTTTGGCGATCTTCAAGTACCTCGTGTTATGGGAAGGTTCGCTAGGACCAACATCGTTCACGGCCGTTACGCGGAACATGTATTCCTTGTTTGTCACCAATTTTGTTATCTTGTACGTGGTGTCTGTTATCTTTTCCGTGTTCCTTATCCATCTGCGCATATGAACGTCGAAGCATTACGAGTTTGTGTAAAACTCCTGCCAGTCAACTATCAAGATGAAATCAATACTCACGAGAAGTCGTCTTTGTCGTGGTACTCTATGATATACTCGGTGATCGGAGTATTTCCATCAAAATCTGGGACCTTCCAGTGGAGTGTGATGCTGTCATCAGTGACTTCCAAAAGTTCTGGAATTCCTGGAGTACTTGGGACCTCTAAAAGAGCAGAACCAGAATTTGACGTGAATTAAGACTGCAATAACAATTTTCGAGTAAGGACGGTATGAGATTATACTCACGCATGATGATGAGGCTGATCTCGGTGCTTGCTTCTCCGGAGCTGTTGGTCAGCTTTAGTGTGTAGTTACCGATGTCTTGCTCCTGGACCTTCTTGATGGTCAGGGTGGCGGATTCCTCGTCAATCGTTGGAATGATTCGTTTGGCTTTAGGAACGACCCTGCCGTTGACAGTCCATTCTGGTATCGGCTTTGGAGTGGCTGTGAATTTGACTGTGATGTTCACGTCGTCGTCTTTCTTGACACGATACTCTTTAGGTGAGTCCATGCTGATCTTCGGTGGTGTTTCAACGACTGAAATGAGAACGTACGTTTAGTATTATGAGTACGCAACAGTTTCCAGTATGTGATGGTAGACTTCTAGCGACACCCACCTTCTACTTTCAGTTTTGATGACGTCTTCATGTTTATGGCAACTGCACTGTATTCCATAGTGTCTTCCACGGTGCATTTCTTGACGATCAGTTTCTTCACTGTGCCCTCGTCGATGATGACGTACTTTGGTGATTCCTTGATCTCTTTTCCTTTCCTACATGTCAAAGTGGTGGTTGTATAAGTACAATGAACACACTGACCTACTAGAATTTGGTGGAATATCGTTCAATCAACTGGACTTACTTGAACCATTTGACGGGAACGTTTGGTCTGGAGAGTTCTATAACGAATGTAGCATCCGTGTTCAAAGGTACAAGAGTTACGTCTGGTAATCTGGTGATGAAATCAACACCAGGTTCTTCGACGATGAGTCTAGCCGTCGAAGTCTGTTCACCAACTTGGCAAGAGTATTCTCCGGCGTCGGTGAGCTCCGATTTGTAAATCTTCAGCTTCTGCCTCTTGCCATCAATAGAGAGCTGGACATGTTCTGAGAACTGTAGCTCTTCGCCATCCTTGAACCAGCGGACAAGCGCGTCTCCTTTAGTGAGTTCTATCTCGAACATGGCTTTTTCTCCCTTAGCTATCGTCACGTCCTGCATCTTGGTGATGATCTCTGGCGGTAGTTCTAGAATTGAAATGCAAAGTTTGCGGGTAGAAATCAAGCATGTTCAGCGCACATTGGTGTGAATATTTGAGAATGAATTATTGCTCACCAACGACGGTAACTTCGGCAGTGCACTCCTGGTCCAAAAGCGAACAAGTATATTCTCCTTCGTCGTGGACCGAGGTGCTTCTGATGAGTAGTTTCCTGACGGTACCGTCCTTGACAAACTCTACCTTCTCTTTTGTGGGTTTCAGTGGTTCGCCATCCTTGTGCCAGGTGACGTCAGCTGTCTGCGACGTTATTTCAACTTCGAGGATCGCAACGTCACGTTCCTTCACCTCAAAGTCTTGTAGTTTTCTCACGAATTCTGGTTTCGTGGCTTTTGGGGAACGATAACATATCCGGTCACAGTTTGAATATTCACATTCAACCACATTCGACAAAAAATCTCTCGCAGCAAGTTTCTCATTCTTACCTTTGACCACTACTGTGCTAGATGTGCTCTGTTTCTTGACGGTACATTTGTACACGCCTGCGTCTGTTATGCTGGTCTTCTTGATAACGAGTCTATGCGTTCGTCCTTCCTGAATAACTTCCCTATGATCCATTCCGCTGATTTCTTTCTCGTTATGCCACCAAGTTGTAGAGACCGTGTGAGAAGTTTCGCAAGTTAACTCGAGTAGTTTGTACTCGTCGACTTCGACATCCTGAAGATCTCCAGTGAACAGGACCTTGTCGACATCGACGGTAATCTTAGCTCCGTGAGATGCCTTTCCAACTGGATTACTTGCGATGCATTTATAGTCTCCGGCATCGACTTCGGAGTCTGCATTCCTGATTTCAAGGACAATGTTCTCCCCGTCGTAGGATTCTTGGACGTTTGCTGTTTTTTCCAAAGGCTTGTTGTTCCTGGATGACGAAAAAAATGTTCGTTATTGGTAGAAGGTCTTGAATGAAAGCAAACATTCGACAAGAATGTATCAATTACCTCAACCATGTTATTTCTGGTACTGGATTTCCAGTTACTTTAGCTCTCAACTTGACAGAGCCCTTCTCTGGAACAGTTTGTTCTTGGAACCGTTCGGTGAATAGTGGCGGTTCCGGAGCACCGCTTGGAGTTTCTGTGAACGGTAAAAGCGAGGGTATAGAAACTGAATTTCATTCGTTTTTGTGATACACTCACATAATATATGTTAAAGAGTGTAAAGTAGAATTATTATAAGCAGTGGTAAGCATACCCTCGTATGACAGAGCTTGCGATTTCTCATTTCCCGATCGGATCATGTCTAGAGCAGGTGAGCAGGGTTTGAGATCTGCAGAGCTTAGAGTAGCTGTAATGTTAGCTAAGCATTTTATGCGCAGACAAATTCGTTGTTTATTGTCTTACGACGTTATTGATATTATTTTTAGCACGAATTTCAGTTCGCTGGTAGAATAGTGCGAGATTAGATAAAAAGTTTAATCAAGCTGCATGCAACAATTTTGCGTGTATAATTCTTGAATCAGAAAATATCCCGTGACAATTTCGCTGTATGAATTCAGGGTCTAAGTACCTTCGACTGTGAGGGTTGCGCGCGTTTCGGCCGTTCCTTGTTCGTTGGTAGCAACGACAGAGTATTCACCAGTATCGGACAGTTCGGGTTGCATCAAAGTCAAGGTGGTGGTATCGCCGTCTCGTTTTGTGGAAACTCCCTTCAATGGTTTTCCATTCTTGTACCAGGCGACTTGCGGCACTGGATTACCTATTATTTGGGTGGACAGTACTACTGTCTCTCCCTCACGAATCGTGTACGGTTTCAACGGTTCAAGGATTTCAGGTGGTTCCTTTTCGCCAGTACGCACCTGCAGAATTAATGATTCGTTTGTGAAACAGTTTCAATAAAAATGTATATACTGTATTATCATGGGAATATTGAAGTGGTAATCAATTCGTGTACCTTCAGTGGTATTTCGATAGTTGCTTCTCCCTCCCTGTTCTTGGCTACGATCTTGTACCGTCCTTCCTGACTCTTCTTTACCTTGGTGATCTTGATAACGCTGCTGTACATGTGCATGTCACTCTCAGAGACAACGACTACATTCTCCTTCGTAGTAATCTTAGTTTCATCGTAGTACCAGGTAATTTCTGGTTCTGGAACAGCGACCAGGCGACATTCCAGAACCACGTCGTCTCCTTCGTCTACGCACTTCGGCTTTGGCTTGCGAGAGAAGGTCGGTGGAATACCTTCCAAGATATCGGCAAGAGAAGATTCCCTGAAAATCGAATTACTCTTTAACGACCGTTCTCTTTCACTGAAATTATTGAACAGGAAGAATGTAATGTTAATTTTATTCTTTACCTTGACAGGCTCTTCCTTGATAATCCCGTCATATCTGATCCATGATCAGACAGCGGAGCCTGGACAATTAATTCTGTAGTGCTTGAAGCAAATCCTGCTGCGTTTTTAGCGACGCAAGTGAATGTTCCTGCGTCTTCAGGGAACACTTCACGAATGATAAGGGTCGCGACGTTGTCATCGTCGTAATAAATTTGGAAGTCTGGCGATGGTTTGATAATCGCAGTCTGACGGAACCATGTGATCTGTGGACGCGGTACACCTTCTACTTGACATTCGAATTGAACTGTGTAGCCATCCGGCGTATGCTTTGGTTGTAGTTTTTCAATGAACCGAGGTGCCGCTGCCTTCTCCCCAGGCGCAGGTTCTGAAATCATAATTTTTCATGTTAGTTTGATTGTGAGTATTGATATGGAAAGAAAAACTGAAGCATATTGAGTGTATAGGTATAATTGACATACTTTCAAAGACAGGTAGTTTGTCGATCTTCTCATGTAACTTTCGCTGTAGATAAATGGTGTAGTTCGGCCCACTGAGAAGGTATTGTGCTGGAACCCAGCCTTTCTCTTCGGTCAAATGCTTTTTGACGAACCACCAGTCTGAGTTGGTGTGTTCTAGAAGAATGATTTATAGTTTATTACTGATTGATATTGATATATTGATATCAAGGTTCATGAAAAGTTTTGGATCGTTGCCAGAAACTTACCAATTATGTATACTTTTTCTCCTTCGACTAAGTTAATGGCTTCATCGGTTTCAGCAACATATGAACATATTGAGAACATCATGTCTCCGTCGCGTATAATGTATTCGGTTTCATCTGAAATTATGCAGATGGTGATTAACATTAGTTCGTCTTAATGAATACTTACTTCTGATTGTAATAAGTGAATACTTACCTTCTTCTGAGATGTCGCCTTCTCTGGTAATGCTGAGGGTTGCCTCTTCTGCGAACAAGTGAGAGAGATTTTTTTAGAAATACGTACATACCGCGAATTTATACTGCGAGATCATGCGGAGCCTTGAAATTATTTTGTTACAACCATATTACTTATACCGATATGCTTTTCAATTGAGATATAATTTATGATTGGACTTACAGTTTTAAACCAATTGTGTTATATGTACTCACGCGTTGATGTAACGTCAGCTATGTGTTAATAGCAATTTACATGGCTCAGAGGCATGTTATTCAGTTTCTTTATAGCTGTAAGCATTTCAATAAAGCAGATGTTCCGAAATATTGTGATATTGAATTTTTCAAACCTTCGTCATACGTGGACACACGCCTCTTGGGCTTCAGTTTCCATGCCAAAGTTTCGTCAGTTTCCTCATATGAGTACTTTCGATCACGTTTCAATTTCAGATTGACATCATCTTCTTCAATTTCTTCAACTGAGTATGGGCGTTCCTTCTTTTTAAGTTTTCGCCTGAGAGGTAGGTTAAACTCATCTACATCTAGTTCTTCGATGCTATATTCGTCCTTACGCTCTTCATCGCTGTCATCGATAATCTCTTCAATAATCGGTCCTCCGTCATCTTCAACTTCTTGCATGATTCGGATCGTCTCTTCTCCGGTTTCTTCGGAATACGTGAGTGGTCGTTGTTTTGGCTTCAGGCGAACCTTGCCAGACATTGTAATGTCCTCTTCTTCGTATGTGTTCAACGAGATTTTGAATTCTTGCTCAACGTCTTCCTTGGTCTTCGTGGTTCGTGGTCTGAAGGTGACATTCTCAACTTCAGTAATCTCCTTGATATCTGGCCTGGACCTTCGTTTCGGTCGAAGCTTACGGAGTGTGACGTCTTCGTATATTTCTTCAATCGGCTTAGGCACCTTTTTGGGTGGTTTTCTTTTTACGGTAAACTCCTCGATGACTTCTTCTTTATCTTGAACATCTTCAACTTCTTCAACCTTTTGTATGGTCAGTTCTTCAGCTGCTTCTTCGTGTGTCTTTTTGACGGGCTTCTTCTTTATGACAACATCGCTCGAAACTTCTTCATCTTCTGGTTTCTCGGATCTTGGCGATTTTTTTATCGTTACTTGAGCCTCTTCAACTTCCTCAACAACTGCAGCCTTCTTCTTGGGAATCTTCTTCTTGATCGTGAACTCTTCGGCAACATCTTCTTCAGATTCCTGCGGGACGACTTTTTTGATTGTGACTTCGTCCGCGGCTTCCTCGGTGACTGGTTTCTTCTTGGGCTTTTTCTTGAGTACTACTTGCTGCGACACTTCCTCAGGTTCTTCCTTCTTCTCGTCTTGAGGAACAGGTTTTTTTATCGTCACTTCGTCGCTAGCCTCTTCCTCGACAGGCTTTTTCTTCGGTTTTTTCTTCAACACCACTTCCTGCGAGACTTCTTCTGGTGCTTCTTTCTTCTCTTCTTCAACGATAGGCTTCTTAATAGTCACCTCGTCGCTGGCTTCTTCCTCGACAAGCTTTTTCTTCGGTTTTTTCTTCAGTACAACCTCTTGTGAGACTTCTTCAGGCTCATCCTTCTTTTCGTCCACGGGGGCAGGTTTTTTAATAGTCACCTCGGCACCAGCCTCTTCTTCGACAGGCTTCTTCTTCGGTTTTTTCTTCAGCACCACTTCCTGCGTGACATCCTCGGGCTCATCCTTCTTCTCGACCTCGGGAACAGGCTTTTTAATAGTCACTTCATCACTAGCCTCTTCCTCAACTGGCTTCTTCTTCGGCTTTTTCTTCAGCACAACTTCCTGTGAGACTTCTTTGGGCTCTTCCTGTTTGACTTCCGTGGGCACAGGCTTCTGAATGGTGACCTCCGCAGCAGCTTCTTCCTCGACAGGTTTCTTTTTCAGCGTTTTCTTCAACACCACTTCCTGTGTGACATCCTCGGGCTCATCCTTCTTCTCGCTCTCGGGGACAGGCTTCTTAATAGTCACTTCGTCGCTAGCCTCTTCCTCAATAGGCTTCTTTTTCGGCTTTTTCTTTAGCACAACTTCCTGTGAGACTTCTTCCGGCTCGTCCTGTTTCACCTCCGCGGGCACAGGCTTCTGAATAGTGACTTCCGCAGCAGCCTCTTCCTCGACAGGCTTCTTCTTCGGCTTTTTCTTCAGCACAACTTCGTGCGTGACATCCTCAGGTTCCTCCTTCTTCTCGTCCTCGGGAACACGCTTTTTAATAGTCACTTCATCACTAGCCTCTTCTTCGACAACCTTCTTCTTTGGCTTTTTCTTCAGTACCACTTCCTGTGTGACCTTTTCTGGTTCTTCCTGTTCTACCTCTTCGGGGACAGGCTTCTGAATGGTGACTTCGGCGACAGCCTCTTCCTCGACAGGCTTCTTCTTTGGCTTTTTCTTCAGTACTACTTCCTGTGTGACTTCTTCTGGTACTACTTGTTCTACCTCTTCGGGGACAGGCTTCTGAATGGTAACTTCAGCAACAGCTTCTTCTTCCACAGGCTCTTTCTTTGGCTTCTTCTTCAATACTACTTCCTGTGTGACCTCTTCTGGTTCTTCTTGGTTTACCTCTTCGGGGACAGGTTTCTGAATGGTCACCTCGGCAACAGCTTCTTCTTCCACAGGCTTTTTCTTTGGCTTTTTCTTCAGTACTACTTCCTGTGTGACCTCTTCTGGTTCGTCTTGTTTCACCTCTTCAGGAAGAGTTTTCTGAATGGTCACTTCGGCAACACCTTCTTCTTCCACAGGCTTTTTCTTTGGCTTTTTCTTCAGTACCACTTCCTGTGTGACCTCTTCTGGTTCTTCTTGTTTCACTTCTTCGGGTACAGGCTTCTGGATGGTGACTTCGGCGACAGCCTCTTCTTCGACGGGCTTCTTCTTTGGCTTTTTCTTCAGTACCACTTCCTGTGTGACATCTTCTGGTTCGTCTTGCTTGACCTCTTTCGGAACTGGTTTGTCAATAGTGACTTCAGAACTAACCTCTTCCTCAACGGGCTTCTTCTTAGGCTTTTTCTTCAGCGTCACCTCTTGGGGAACTTCTTCAGGTTCCTCCTTCTCAATATCCTCGGATACTTGCTCAGGTTCCACAGGTTCATCTGCAGTAGCATCTTTAGGTTTAGATTTCTTGCTCTTCTTTTTCTTCACTGTCACTTCTTCAGACACATCCGGCTTAGGTTTTTGAATTGATTCCCTTTCTTCTGTCGGATGTTTTTCAACACCTTCGTCTTCAGGTTTTTCTTTCTTCCAGCCCTTAAGAGTGATTGTTTCAGGCTCTTCCTCCGGCTTTTCAGAAGTAGGTATCCTGAATTTGACATCCGGTTCCTCTTCTGGGGCTTCAGGCTTTGGCTTACCCTTTACCAATGGAATCTGTTCAATTTCCTGTTCTGGCTTCACCTTCTTTCGTTTTGGTATTTTCTTTTCTTCAGGTTCGGGCTTAGGCTTCTCAGGATGTTCAATTTCGCCCGGAACATATTTTTCAATCTCCGGTTGTTCGAAATCAAGTGGTTTGAATTCGTCGAATTGCATCTCTGGTCGTGGCTCAGTTTTCTGTTTTTCAGGCACATCTTCCTTCGGTTCTTCCGTGACAGGTTGTTTTGTCGTTTCTTCGACATCATCCACTTTCTTTACTGGTATTTTCTTCAATTTGATATCCTCAATTTCTGGTTCTTCCTTGGGTAATACTTTGCCTTTGCCGATAATTAGCGGCGAAGGTTCTTCTGATTTTTCCTTCGGTTTCCTTGGTTGGCGTTCGTAGATAGATTTGTCCTCAATTTGCTCCAATGGTACCTTCTTCAATTCTTCGAATTCTTGATCTAATTTTTCCAGATCCACTTGTTCTTTTTCAGTGAACTTAACTTTTTTGGGTTTCGTTTTGAGTAGCTTGAGTGCTTCTTTGGTATTCCTAGAGAGAATGCCACATTGGACCGGATTTTCTTGGAAATAATCAATCTTTGGCTTCTTAATTTCGGGCGGATAATCGCCTACGAAGACGATACGACTGCGAAGAAGGAATTTGGGAATTTCTACGCTCTTTGGTTCTTGCTTTTTGATCACTGGTGCCTTCTTCAATTTGATTGTACCAAATTGTACCACTTCCTCTCCTGGTTGTGAGTACTTCAGTTTAGTGGGCTGTTTCACATCTTTACGTTCAATTTTTTGTGGAACTAATTTTTGCAACTTCGGCAGAAGGGTTTTATCCTTCTTCGGTTTAGGTTCCCATTGAATTTTTTCTGGCATTGGTTCGAGGACAGGTCTTTCGTATTCCGGCTCGACCCATTCAACTTCCTCAACCTTGGGAGCTGTCTTTTTCTTTTTCTTTTTGGGTACTTTCTTTGCCGGTACCTCGTGGACGGTCTCCTCCACAGGTCGCTCTTGAGGTTGTTCAGTCGTAAGTTCAACGTCTTCTTCTTTTTCAGACGGTTCAGACGGTTTATCCTCCAATTCTGCCTCAGGTTGCACAACGTCGGGCTTCTCCTTCTTTTTGGGCGCCTTCTTTACAGCCACTTCCGTGATTGTAACCTCGTCGGGTTTGTCTTCCACTGGGATAGCTGCATCCTGTTCAGGTTTCTTGTCGTCCGGTAAGTCCTCCGTTGATGTTCCAAGGACAACTTCGGTTGTCGTAATACTCTCCTGAGGACGTACGTCTTCAGTGGCCTTCTCTTCTTGAGGCTTTTCGGGAGTCATGTCTTCAAGGACCTCATCAGGTTGTACCGTTTCAGATGTCGTAGGTTTCTTCTTCTTCTTAGGTGCCTTCTTGACTGCGACTTCAGTCACGTCTACCTCATCTGGTTTCTCTTCTACTACTGTAACCGCTTCCTCCTCCACAGGCTTCTTGTCCTCGGGTAATTCCGCTGTAGATGTTCCAAGGACAACTTCAGTAGTTTCGATACTTTCTTTCGGAAGAATATCTTTGGAAGCTTTTTCTTCTTGAGGCTTTTCAGGTGTTATATCTTCCACGACCTCATCAGGTTGTACAGTTTCAGATGTTGTAGGTTTATTCTTCTTCTTCGGTGCCTTTTTGACAGCTACTTCAGTTACATCAACCTGATCCGGCGTGTCTTCAATTGGTTTGGCGGCCTCCTTTACAGGTTTCTTGTCTTCGGGCAATTCCTCTGTAGATGCTCCAAGGACGACCTCAGTTGTTTCAATACTTTCTTTGGGAAGAATATCTTCGGAAGCTCTTACTTCTTTAGGTTTTTCAGGTGTTATATCTTCCACGACTTCATCAGGTTGTACAGTTTCAGATGTTGTAGGCTTCTTCTTCTTTTCCGGTGCCTTTTTGACGGCTACTTCAGTTACATCCACCTTATCCGGCGTGTCTTCAATTGGTTTGGCGGCCTCCTCTACAGGTTTCTTGTCGTCAGGCAATTCCTCCGTAGATGCTCCAACGACGACCTCAGTTGTTTCAATACTTTCTTTGGGAAGAATACCTTCGGAAGCTTTTTCTTCTTTAGGTTTTTCAGGTGTTATATCTTCTACGACTTCATCAGGTTGTACAGTTTCAGATGTGGTCGGCTTCTTCTTCTTTTTCGGTGCCTTTTTGACAGCAACTTCAGTGACATCCACCTTATCCGGCGTGTCTTCAATTGGTTCGGCGGCCTCCTCTACAGGTTTCTTGTCTTCAGGCAATTCCTCTGTAGATATTCCAAGGATGATTTCGGTTGTTTCGATACTTTCTTGAGGACGGATTTCTTCAGTTGCTTTCTCTTCTTTGGGTGCTTCGGGTGTTATATCTTCGACAACCTCATCAGGCTGCTGCTGCTCAGAAGTAACAGCCTTCTTCTTTTTCTTAGGAGCCTTCTTGACAGCCACCTCAGTAACGTCTATTCTCTCTGGCTTATCTTCTACGGCAACAGCTGTCTCTTCTTCAGGTTTCTTATCCTCAGATAATTCCTCTGTAGATGTTCCAAGGACGACTTCGGTCGTTTCGATACTTTCGTTAGGGAGAATATCTTCGGAAGCCTTTTCTTCTTCAGGCTTTTCAGGCGTTATATCTTCGACGACTTCATCAGGTTGTACAGTTTCAGCTGATGTTGGCTTCTTCTTCTTTTTCGGTGCCTTTTTGACAGCTACTTCGGTAACATCTATCTTCTCTGGCTTGTCTTCAATTGGCTTAGCTGCCTCCTCCACAGGTTTCTCGTCTTCAGGTAATTCCCCTGTCGATGCTCCAAGGATGACCTCGGTTGTTTCAATACTTTCTTGAGGGTAAATGTCTTTAGTGGCCTTCTGTTTCGTAAGTACCTCGGGTGTTATGTCTTCCACAACTTCATCAGGCTGCTGCTCTTCAGAGGTAACAGGCTTCTTCTTTTTCTTGGGTGCTTTTTTAACAGCTACTTCGGTAACATCTACCGTATCTGGCTCGTCTTCGATTGGTTCGGCTGCCTCCTCTTGGGGTTTCTTGTCTTCGGGCAATTCCTCTGTGGATGTTCCAAGGATCACCTCAGTAGTTTCGATACTTTCTTTGAGCAAAATATCTTCCGCTGCCTTTGCTTCTCTAGGTTTGTCTGGTATTATGTCGTCTAAAACTTCATCAGGTTGTACGGTCTTGGAGGAAGTAGGCTTCTTCTTCTTTTTCGGTGCCTGTTTGACAGATACTTCAGTAACGTCCACCTCATCTAGTTTGTCTTCTACTGGAGTAGCAGTATCCTGTTCAGGTATTTCGTCATCAGGTAATTCCTGGGTTGACGTTCCAAGGACAACCTCAGTTGTTTCAATGCTTTCTGTCGATAATATGTCCTTCTTAGCTTTCACTTTTTTCGGTTTTTCGATATTGATGTCCTCCGTTTCTTCCTCCACTTGTGTAATTTCTACAGTTGATGGCTTCTTCTTCTTCTTTGGCGCTTTCTTTACATCCACTTCTGTAGTCTGAACGGTTTCCTCTTCTTCTTCAATGACCGGCTGTGCCTTTTCTTTCAAAGGTTTCTCGATAACTATTTCTTCCACTATCTCTTCAGGTACACCATCATCTCTGACCACAGCCTTCTTTTTCTTGATAATTTTCTTTGTCGGGGTCTCTACGATCTCGATAATTTGCTGTTCTTCCATGACGGTCGTCTCTTCCACTGGCTTCTCGATCACCTCTTCAACAATCTCCTCAGGCGCACCCTTTTGAGTCGGCTTCTTTACCTTCTTGATTATTTTTTTAGTCGGAGTTTCAATAGTTTCGATAATTTCCTCTTCTTCGACAACAGTCTTCTTGGCCGGTTTCTTTTTCGGCGCCTTCCTGACGTCTACTTCTGTAATGTGAACGGTTTCTTCTTCTTCAACGACTGGCTGTGCTTTTTCCTCCCGTGGTTTTTCAATAACTATTTCTTCCACAATTTCTTCGGGCACACCGTCATCTTTGACCACAGTCTTCTTTTTCTTGATGACCTTCTTCGTAGGTGTCTCAATAATTTCTACGATCTGTTGTTCCTCCATGACGGTGGTCTCTTCCACCGGTTTTTCAATAATCTCCTCAATAATCTCTTCAGGCGCATCCTCTCGGGTTGGCTTCTTTATCTTCTTGACGATTTTCTTTGTTGGAGTTTCAATAGTTTCGACAATTTCCTCTTCTTCGACGACAGATTTCTTGATTGGCTTCTTTTTTGGTGCCTTTTTGACGTCTACTTCTGTGATGTGAACGGTTTCTTCTTCATCTACAACTGGCCTTGCCTTCTCCTTCAAAGGTTTATCGATGACTATTTCTTCTACGATTTCTTCGGGCACACCATCATCCCTGACTACAGCCTTCTTTTTCTTAATGACTGTCTTTGTCGGTGTCTCTATGATTTCGACTATCTGTTGTTCCTCCATTACTGTGGTCTCTTCGATTGGCTTGACGATCACTTCCTCGACAATTTCCTCAGGTGCTCCCTTCTTAGTCGGTTTCTTGATCTTTTTGATTATTTTCTTTGTTGGTGTTTCAATAGTTTCAATAATTTCCTCTTCTTCAACGACTGACTCCTTGACTGATTTCTTTTTCGGTGCCTTTTTGACGTCAACTTCGGTAATGTGAATAGTTTCTTCTTCTTCGACACTTGGTTTGGCTTTTTCCTTCAGAGGTTTGTCGATTACTATTTCTTCAACTACTTCTTCAGGCACACCACCATCCCTCACCACAGCCTTCTTCTTCTTGATAATTTTTTTTGTTGGTGTCTCTATTATTTCCACGATTTGCTGTTCCTCCATCACGATGGTTTCTTCTACTGGTTTTTCGATGATCTCCTCGACAATCTCCTCCGGAGCACCCTTTCGGGTCGGTTTCTTTATCTTCTTGATTATTTTCTTCGTCGGAGTTTCAATGGTTTCTATAATTTCCTCTTCTTCGACGACTAACTCCTCGGCTGGTTTTTTCTTCGGTGCCTTTCTCACGTCCACTTCTGTTATTTGGATGGTTTCTTCTTCATCTACAACTGGCTTTGCCTTTTTCTTCGAAGGTTTCTCGATCACTATTTCCTCTACTACTTCTTCGGGTATACCATCTTCGCCGACGACCGCCTTCTTTTTCTTGATTATTTTCTTTGTTGGTGTTTCGATGATTTCCACAATTTGCTGTTCCTCCATCACGGTGGTCTCTTCTATCGGCTTCTCGATTATCTCCTCAACAATCTCTTCTGCGGCGTCCTGTTTAATCGGCTTCTTCTTTTTCTTAATAACCTTCGTAGTTGGAGTTTCCACAATTTCGACAATTTCTTCATCTGCGAAAGAACAAGCATTATTATAGTTTTTCATAAAAAAAACCGACCGGCAAATATTCAAGCATAGAATTTTCGGTCATGTGGTGAACTTTGGCCGTAGATGCTGCAATCACCCGTTATCTGAATCAGTAGTGCTGAACTACGCCTAATCATTACTGTGACCTTATAGTGTCCGTGTGAATGAATTGTATGTGAAAATGGGCAATTTAACAGCATCATCGTTATCGACCACTGAAAAGTTTCTACATGTGCTCATGAACTTTCAAGTACAACATAATTCCATTATTAATCATGCAAATTGGATTAATCTTAGTCAATTGATACAGTATAGTGTGATTTTCCATTCTTGTTCACCAATACACATGTTTACGACTTACAGTCGGTAGTTGAAATTACATAAAAGTGATATTTTTTGTATGTCTGTTTTGGATTTATTGGAGGAATGAAAACCACACAATTGGTACTTGTATATCTTAGTGTGTCATGGTGTAATATCTGAATAAATATCCTGACGAGTGAATCTGTACGGGTTTGTAAACGAATACTGAATGTACTTCGGTGGAAAACGAGTATATTTTGGATGCGTGAATTTTAGCATTATTCGATAAGAAAGCTTACCTTCTGTCACCTGTTCATCATCAATGACTGGTGTTGGTTTTATGTGTTTGGTTTGTTTGTGTGTGAGTGGGAGTGTGTCGTCTGGGAGCTCGGTTATTGTGGTAACCGGCTCTTTACCTTCTTCCTCAACAGTGGTTTCCTCAGTGATTTGTTTCTTATCACCCTGAATTTTTTTGCTACGCTTTTTGATGATCTTTTTCGGACGTCCTTGTTCAGTAATTGTTTCGGTTACTCGAACTTCTTCGTGTATTTCTTCAATAATCGTTGGCTTCTGTTGTTCTGGAGTCTCGTCTTGTAACGGTTCTGTTATTTCATCAACTAATACTCCGTCAACACTGACTGTAGTGATCGGTTCTTCACCTTCGACTTCGACCGTAACTTCTTCTGTGACTTTCGGCTTGTCTTTGCCACGTTTTTTGGTGATTTTTTTCTTAATTATCTTTTTTGGTTTTTTATCGGGGGTCTCTTCAATAAGCTCGGTTGTTATTATATCGACAGATTCTGTGACATCATCATTTCGAGGAGTGAATACGATGGGCTTATCATCGTTCTTGTCCCCTTCTGTGGGCTCATGACCTTTTTTCCAAGGCTTGAGTTTGATGGCCTCAGGTTCTTCGTCGAGTTTGTCGCCACTAGGAATCCTAAATTTGACGTCTGGCGCTTCTTCAGGTTCCGGTTTCTTCGGTATGCCAGGAATGATAGGTATCAATTCATTATCTTGATCGGGCTTTTTGGGTTTGCGCTTCATTGGTTTTTTCTTCGGAGTTGCTGGCGAAAGTTCATCTCCCTCAGGATATTCAAGGGCTTCTCTTTCTTCTAATTCAGGCTCATCAAACTCAATGTCATAAGGTTCGAATGGGGATAGCTTAGGATGTTCGTGGTCTTTCGTAGCATCCGTCTTCATACCCGGTTTTTCTGTCTTTTTGGGTGCAGACTTCCGATCTTCCGGTTCAGCAGGTGCTACTTTCGGAATCTTCTTCAAAGCAACAGTTTCATCGTCTGGCTTCGCCTTTTCTGGTATCTTACCCTTACCAATTTTGAGTTGACCGGGCTTCTCATCTTCTGGTTTTTTGGGCTTGGGCTGACGTTCGTACACAGACTTGTCTTCAATTTTCTCGAGCGGAACTTTCTTAAGTTCTTCAAATTCCAAATCTAGTTTTTCTAATTCAGTTTTATCTTTATGAATCGGTTTGCGTTTCTTCTGTTTAGGCAATTTTAGTTTCAAAGCGTCTTCCACATTACGAGATAGAATACCATTTTGTACATAGTTGGGTTCAATAGTAGAAATAACCAGAAACTGCAAAGCTGGAGGCCATTCGTGGTCTACAATGCGGCTGCGCAACAGTACTTTTGGAATTGTCACTTTCTTCATCGTATCCTTTGGTTTTTTAGCAATAGTAGCTCTCTTGAGTTTAATCTGAGCAAATTGCGGTTCATCTGGTTTGTCAAACTTGAGTTTAGTAGGCTTTGAGTCGCGTATTTCAACTTTCATGAGCTGAGGTTTCAGTTTCTGCTTGAGCGTGGCAATGTTTTGTACTTCTTCCGGTGATTTTTCATCCGATGGACTGACCATTGATGTTGGTCGCTTTTTCTTGGATTTGACTTGAGTTGTCTTGGCAATTGGTTTGATTGATTCCTGGACAATTTCTTCTGTCTGTGTAGCACTAACGATAGTGACTGGAGCTTTACCTTCTTCCTCAATAGTTCGTTCTTCAGTAACTTGTTGTTTGTTACCCTGACGTTTGACGATACGTTTCTTCACGATCTTCCGGGGCTTGCCTTCTACAGTCATCTCCTCGCTGACAGTAACCTGTTGGCGAACTTCTTCAGTCAATTCAACAGGCTTGACTGTTGATGTGTCAGCCGGAGCATCACTTGATTCTTCGAAAGTGATTTCTTCTGTTGGTTGTTCTGTTATTGTTGTAACTGGGGCTTTGCCTTCCTCTTGAACCGTTTCTTCCTCCGTGACTTGCTGTTTCTTGCCCTTGCGACGCACAATACGCTTCTTCACAATCTTCTTGGGCTTGCCTTCGGGAGTAATCTCTTCCGAGACAGTTACTTGTTCGCGAACTTCTTCAGCGGTTTCAGTAGGTTGTACCTCCTCCACGCCAGGCAAGTCTTCGGTGGTATCTTCGAAAGTAATTTCCTCAACAGGCTGTTCAGTAACTGTCGTTACTGGTGCTTTACCCTCTTCTTCAACTGTCTCTTCTTCGGTTACTTGCTGCTTCTTGCCCTTAC
>JAFFZH010015396.1:0-18093 GCA_018420115.1 Euura saliciscinereae | reverse complement strand
TCTTCAACTGTCTCTTCCTCAGTTACCTGTTGTTTCTTGCCCTTGCGACGCACAATGCGTTTCTTGATGATTTTCTTGGGCTTGCCTTCTGGAGTGATCTCCTCCGTGACAGTAACTTGTTCGCGAACTTCTTCTGTCGTTTGAGTAGGCCTTACCTTCTCGATGGCAGGTAGGTCTTCAGTGGTTTCGTCGAAGGTGATTTCCTCAACCGGCTTCTCAGTAACTGTGGTTACCGGTGCTTCACCTTCTTCTTCAACTGTCTCTTCCTCGGTTACCTGCTGTTTCTTGCCCTTGCGACGCACAATGCGTTTCTTGATGATTTTCTTGGGCTTGCCTTCTGGAGTGATCTCCTCTGTGACAGTCACTTGTTCGCGAACTTCTTCTGTTATTTGCGTAGGCTTAACCTTCTCGATGACAGGCAGGTCTTCAGTGGTTTCGTGGAAGGTGATTTCTTCAACCGGCTTCTCAGTAACTGTCGTTACCGGTTCTTTACCTTCTTCTTCAACTGTCTCTTCCTCGGTTACCTGCTGTTTCCTGCCCTTGCGACGCACAATGCGTTTCTTGATGATTTTCTTGTGCTTGCCTTCTGGAGTGATCTCCTCCGTGACAGTCACTTGTTCGCGAACTTCTTCTTTTGTCTCGGTTGGCTCAATCTTCTGACTCGCAGGTAGATCTGTAGCGAGACGGTCCAATGCCATTTCTTCAATTGGTTTTTCCGTGACTGTTGTCACCGGAGCCTTGCCATCTTCTTCTACTGTTTCTTCTACCGTTACCCGCTGTTTGTTACCCTTCTTTCTCACAATTCGTTTTTTGGTTACCTTCGTACGCTTGCCCTCTTCCGTGGTTTTTTCTGTCACGGTGACTTTTTGGTGAATCTCTTCAGTATCTGTAGGTTCCCTTTCCTCAGTTTCTGGATGTCTGATTTCATCTTCAACCTCCTCAACGCTAGTGGGCTTAATCTCCTCAATATCTTTCGCATCCGTCACTTCTTCAATTGGCATAAATTGTTTTTTTGGAATGGTTGGTAATGCTGATTTGATATTTTCCAATTCTTCTTCAATTACGACAATATTTTCATGTTCCTGTGTTGACGGTTTCTTCTTGCGTATTGTTGTTCTCTTCGTTTTGATTGCAGCTGTTTCTTCTCCCGCACTGCCGCGATGGAACTTTGTGGTATATTCCTCTGTCACTTCTGTGTCAGATTCAACAGACGGTTTGTGTGTCTGTTCGGGGATTTCGTGTTCGTGTTTGAGTGTGTGTTGTGTGAATTTGGATTGGTGTTGTTGCGCTCGTGCTTCTGTGGTTTCTGAAATGTCACATAACAGGTGTATTGTGAGTATCGTGTATCGTGTTCGTTGTATAAGCTGCTTCTGTGGTTTGACTTCTGTTACTATCGCTAGTCGCAGAGCAATGGTGGATTCACCTATCGATTCAAGAACTTGCTGTTCGATGGAAGTATTGTCATCTGAGATAATTCAAAAGCGCTTTACATGTACCCTAGCGGTATGAATTTGCTATAGATTTTGTGTCGAAATATTCACATGGTATATTATTCTAGCAAGAATATCATGAATTCCGCTGTGTGATTCAACCTTCTGCTCGAGGACTTGTATGATGTGCATTCTTTGTGTTGTGTTGTGTAGTGTGTGTGTATGTTTCATGTGACGTATTTCGCAACCACCGTTTCACGATCACCCAATACACACAGGTGGTGTAAAAATGGTGTAGATGTCCGGTGAAATCACGTGATTTCCTCGTATACAGTATACACGTATATTACACGTGATTTCACCGAACATCTACATCATTTTTACACTACTGTGTTTATTGGGCATGTGTGCTTACTGTACCTGTTACACTTACCTGAACCACTCACTGCATCTTCGACGCTTTGAAGTAACGCTTTTTCGATTCTACTTCAATAAATAGTGATGTTCAGATATATTATCTAACCTGTATATTGTGACGAGTGAATCCGCATCATCGACTATCTTAACTAATGTGGGGTTTCTGATAATGAAATAACTGTCAACCGTCAATCCGTCGTGGTGCCCTCATCAATCGTCAAGTCACGTCATTATTATAGGGGGGCCAGGTACCGTTATATATACACTCACCTATCACTTTTTCCAGATGATCAACTTCGAATGATATGTTTACTCTCTTCGTAAACGGCTCTACAGATTCGAGGATCTCTGATTCTAGTTCACCAGTCGATAGGAGTTCAGTTACCACTATTCCGAATTTTTCATCTTCCACTGACTTAGCAATCCTGAATAAAGGTTTTTCTGTGTTAAATTCTGAGATAACACCTTCTGGTAAGGTCTCGGTCTTGACTGCAATTTCACGTTTGACAATATCGGGTGTAGCTTTCACTTCCTTAGCAACACCTGTGACAACCTCTTTGGATTCTGTTTCATCGGCAGTTATCTGAGTAACTATGATACTCTGAGTGACTTCGAAACTGACGTTTGCCTGCGTGGATAATTTTTGCGTATCTACGATCAGAGTTTTTTCACTGTCTCGCAAGATCGGTTGGATTTGCTCGAAGCTTTCGAAAGGAATCTGTTCGGGAATGATATTCCTGCTTTCAGGTTGCTCCAAATCGACTAACTTCTCTGTATTCGTAGATGTCAACGTTTCCGTTGTCTCTGCGGCTTCGCGACTTTGCAAAAGTCGAACAGCCTTCTGTCCTTTTGGCGCATCGTCGCTTCTAAATATGCTTTCACTCTCATTATGAATTACTTCCGATATTGAAACCGATGATAGTTCCTCCAAGTTTGGCTTTCCCTTCTGTTCCTTGACGTCTGTTGGTGTTACAAATTCTTCAGTGGTGTCATGGGTTTCCACGCGTTGTGTCTCAGCGATTTCTCTGCCGGATATGTTAGGTGATGCTTTCTGCTTGTTCAGTGTTTCAGGACTAGCCAATACCTCTTCTGCTTCATTTGTTACTACTTGAGAAATCGTTAGTGGTGTCAATTCTTCCAATTGGGGCGTACCTCTTTCGGTTTTAGATGTTTTGGATTCGACCAATTCTTCAGTCGTCGTCGATGTTATAACCTGAGATGTTTCGGCGACCTCTCTTCCTGATAGATTAGGTGTGGCTTTGCGGTCCTTGACAATTGCAGGACTTTCTAGTATTTCTTCGGTCTCATTTGAAATAACCTCACTTACAGTTACTGAAGCCAATTCTGAAATGGTGGGTTGACCCTTCTGTTCTTCTACCTTCAGTGGTTTCAATAATTCCTCTGTATTTGTGGATGTCAGTACTTGTGACGTTTCAGCTACTTCCCTGCCAGTCAAATTGGGCTGTGCCTTCTGTTCTTTGGGAACTTCTGATCGTGATAATTCAATTCCGGTTTCGTTGGTGAGAATTTCTGTAACGTTTACTGAGCTCAAACTCTCCAACTCAGGTTTGCCTTTGTGTTCCTCGGGTTTGAATTTTCCATGGAAAACGTCCTCACTTTCTCCAAGCGTTGTTTCCATATGAATCACAGATTCCATCGTGCTCTGGGTTAGAGTAGCTTGCGATGATCTACGTTTTGTTTCAATAACTTCCCCAACATTTTGGACTGTTTCAATTTCCGAACTCTGAACACTTTCAAAGGTACTGAATTCTCGACGCGCTTTACCTTGGGGATAATCTAGTAAGACATTGAAATCGTCTTCTTTGTCTTCAGTTACTATTTCAGAAACTTGTAATGGCTTAACATCTTGTATGTCAACTGTTGCTTTTTGAGTTGTTGGTACGAATGCTCCGTCGAATGGTTTTTCAACTTCTTCGGTTAAGCTTTCAGTTACGGTTATACTCTCGAATGGTTCCTGTCCCAAGGTAGCCGTTTGCGTTTTAACGTCGAATACGGTGACTCCTTTTTCAACGTCCATTTGCGACTCAATTACTGTTGTCTGCACAAAGCCGTGTTCGGTTATGACAGTGGTTGTTGCTTTTCTCGAATCTAGTACCTTTTGCTCATCGATCGTAGTTTCCCGTTCATTGGAAGTGGTTTCGGTCACCGTCACACTGTGCCCCTCCTCGAATGTTGGAACAATTGATGTGGTGTTGCGCTTTGCAGTAACATCCAACGATTCCTCACTCTCAGTCACAGGAGTTTCTTCAATAACGATGGGTTCAAATGTATCTTGTTTAAATTTGGCGGTGAGTTTATCTGCGTCGAAGGGTTTCATAGAACCCACATTTTGGTCGACAATTATCTCTGTCGTTTGGGCGACGTCCTTACCTAGTTGGGTTATGTTCACACCAGCAACATTCGTTTTGTATTCAGTGATCGGCACTTGTCCTTCCTTATCTTCAGTAACGATTTGAGTCACAGAAATGCTTTGGCCTTCTACAAAGGAGACGCTAACACGTCGTGTATCGGGAGTCATTTTGCCATCGAAGTCTCTGCTGACTTCTTCTGGGACAGCCTGTGTTACGCTAACACTGTCAAGTGTCGTTTGTACTTCACTCGCCTCGAATTTAACCGTTTTCGAGGGTACAATTTCTTCGACACCTTCGCGAGGAATGATCTCGGACTGTTCGGCAACTTCCTTTCCTTCGTATGTATACTTGGCTACTCCCTCACGTGGTTTGGCCGGAGTCAACAGATCAGATTCGCCGTCTTGAGTTGTTGTTTCTGTGGTGATAACAGATTTCTCCTCATCCAACACGACGTGAGCCTGGCTGGTTTGGGTCTTGACCTCAACTCTATCGATCTCTTTTTCCCCAAGGACTTCTTCGGTCAATTCGACGGTTTCAAACGGTTTTTGTCCCACTTGAGCGACACATGATGTTGGTTTAATGGATTCTATTTCACCCACGCCTATGTTGGCAATGACCTCTGTATTCTCGGCCACTTCATGGCCTAAAACAATTTCCGGTCTAGCTGTTTGGTCCTTGGGTTTTTGCAGATCATCCAAGCGCGACTCTTTGTCTTCGGTTAAGGTTTCGGTGATGGTCGACACACGTTTACCTTCTTCAATGGTCACATTGACATCACGAGTTTCTGGTTTGAATTTACCTTCGAATGGCCTTTCCAGATCATCGGACATACTTTCTGTGACAATAACACTCTCGAACACTTCTTGGGTAGAGGACGCAACTCTTGCGGTAGGGTTCTGGTAGTCAACATCTGTAACCGAATGCTCAACTAGAACAGCAGTCGTTTCTGCGATTTCGTGAGTTTGGTTGATGTTAAATGAAGCTACGTGTTCAGACGGCTGGGGTTCGGGGACGTAGTTGAATTCCTTGTCACCCAATGTTACTTCAGATACGGCGACAGTTTTTTCCAGCTCATAATCGACATTCGCTATCCTGTTCTCAGGTTTTACATCAGGAAGTAGCTGACTTTCTTTATCTTGCACCACTGGTTGTGACTGAAGAACAGAATTAAATGGTTCTTGATTCGGTATAGCGGTCGAAGTAGCTACTACATCGTCAGCTAATTTCTTTGTACTAGAGTCAACAACGTATTCCGTTGTTTGCGCTACTCCGTGCGAGTCGACCAAAATTTTGTCTGCTGTCCTAGTTTCTGGTAGGTCTTTGGGTTTATATTGCCCTTCCTTGTCATCTGAGACCACAGACGATACTACTATACTTTGTTCTTCCACAATGGTAAAATCTGCGGTAGCCTGGGATGGTTTTTTGTCGTCATTCAACGGGGCTTCTGATTCAGTCGGTTGAGTTTCAGATTGGACGATACTCTCGAGCGGTGTTTGTGTTGAGACAGCCGAAGCTGTGATTGGTTTCGGCTCGTCTAGTTGACCAGTATTCAAATCAGTGATCACTTCAGATTTTTCGGCAATCACATGGCTAGAAATGTCTACAGAGGCAGTCTTCTCTTTAGGTTTCTCCTCCGAAATTAATGTAGCCTCTCGGTCCTCCGAGACAACTTCGGTAACTGTGACATTAATGCTCTCGCTGAAAGTGATGTTCGCAGAACTTGTTGCAATAACTGGTTTTTCAGTGAAATCTTTTTCTGTTTCAGATACCACAGCTTCAGTTTGAACCACGCTTTCGAATGGCAAGTGTTCCTCGGTGGCTGATGCCGCTTCCGGTTCTTTTGTTACCAGATCTCCGTGGTGAGTATCCGGCGTGATTTCAGTCGATTCGGCAACTCTGTGAGCATCATACGTAGGCTGGGCTTGCTGCCCTTCGATTTTAGGCTTGCCGACGTACTCCTGCTCCCTGTCTTCAGCCACTGTTTGCACCACCGTAACGCTTATGCCTTCTTCGAATTCAACGCTCGGTAATTTTTCATCTGGCTTAACGAAATCAGCAAGAGATTGTTCCAACTCGCCTGTTGATGTTTCGGAGGTTATCAAACTGTGGAATGTTACGTGATCTGGATTCGCAGTGGCTGTTTCAGCAGTCTGGCTTGTTAGCTTTTCAGTGTTATCTTCCGTAACTGTTTCCACTACTTGAGCAACAGTGTGTCCAGAGATATCGAAAGTCGCGGACTGATCTTTTGGTTTTTCAGCCTGTTGTAAAACTTCCGTATTGTCATCACTGACTACTGAGGTGACAATCAAACTTTCACCAATTTCAAATTCCAGATTGGCTGTTCTGTTACTTGGCTGTACCTCGGAGAACGGTGCTTCCGTTTCTCTAGTTTGAACTTCCTCTGCAATCACCGTTTCAAATGGCAGCAATGTCGTGCTCGCACTTGCATCCTTCGCTTTTTCAGTATGGAAATCAGTCAAGCCAGTATCGGCTACAACTTCCATTTTAGAAGCGACTCCTTGGACTTCGAAATCGACTGTAGCCTCAACTGAACGAGGTTTAACTAGTTCGTCAAGCGTACCTTCTTTGTCCTCGGGATGTGTTACTGTGACGTTGACACTTTCACCTTCTTCGAAAGTAACATCCGCTTGTTTCGAATGCGGCTTACTGTCTTCAGATAGCGGCGCTTCTTTTTCTGAAAACGCAACTTCTGTGTGTTGTACAAGTTCTAGTCCTTCTTGTGTCGTTATGGCACTTTCTGGTTTAGCTCTAGTTTCTTTGAATTCGTCAGTATTACTGGATATTATTGTCTCTTCACTTTGAGCTACTTCGTGTCCAGATATGAGATTTACGTTTACCGTACGCTGAACAGGTTGTTCGTGAGTTGTCAACACTGTTTCTTTGAGCTCGGACAGCACTTCGGTTACCGTCACATTTTCTCTGGTTGCTACGTTAACATCTGCAGTCTGCGTGATTGGTTTGACGTCCTCTTCTCTGGGTTTTTCTCCTTCGCCAACATTTGTCTCAGTGATAATCAATTCATCGAACGCCTCTTGATTCTCACTTGCGTTCTTGGCAACTGGTTGTTCGATAGTTATTTTTCCGGTGCTCTGTTCAACTATCGTTTCCGACTTGGTTGCAATGGTGTGTCCAAGGATGGATGATTGGGCCACAACATCTTGTGGCTTGTCATCGGGTGTGTATAAATTTTCAGTATCGTGTGGAATGACTTCTGTCACGCTGGCACCAGACCTTCCCTCGGACAGTTCGATATTTGCCATCTTCTGCTCTGGTTTAATATCTTTGTTGTAAACGCCTTCCTTCTCGGCAGTTTCTTGAAGCTCCACCGTTGCGCTTTCCCACGGTAGTTGCGACAAAGTTGCTGTTCCTTGCGTCGGAATTTCCTCCGGAATATCTCCCGTCGGTGACTCCGTTCGAACCTCTTCCTGTGTAAAAGCGACCTGTGTTGTGTATTCTGGGGTAGCAAACACCTGCTTGGCATCGAGTATCTCAGAACCCTCCACTTCTTTTTCTGTAACGATCACTTCCGTGGTATGAATGCTCTCGATTTCATCGATGCTGACTTCTGCTGTTTTGGCGTCAGGTGATTTGTGCTGTTCAATGGGCGCAAGACGTTCATCTGCGACCGTTTCATCAGTGATCGTTTCTTGCAGGTTCATTTGATTGACCTTAGCTGTCGCCGAGACCGGGGTGTCCTTAGGAATTTCACCCACATTATCTTCAGGTTGAATTTCTTCGACAACGAGGGATTGCACAGTGTGATCAGTCTTAGCTTGTCCTTTGTGGGACTCTGGCAATTCGTAAACTTTCAAGTCACCTTCTTTTTCTACAGACGTGGTTTCGAATACCTCGACGCTCTTAACAGGTTTGTATGAAGTTTCTACTGTCAGTTCTTCAGGTTTCACAATTTCTTCCATCTTGTGCTCACGTTCGTGGATCATGGTTTCCTGGTCTACCCTGGCTTCAGACAAATGCATAGACGTAACGGTATTTTCTGTCACGTATTTTAGAGTATCAGTAAATTCTGAGGGGTAATCAGCCGTCTGAATTTCCGAGACCTCGACAGATTCTGTTTCGCGTACCGAAGTTTCAGCTAGAGCAGTTGTTGGTTTTTTGTCCGGGCTGTACTCTCCCTCACGTTCCTGAATGACCAGCGATGACACCGAGCTGATTTCCAAAGGAAGAATTGTGGCTTCGGCCAACTTCGACACAGGCTGTTCGTCAGACGCCAATTCGTCCGGTCTTTCAGATGTGACTGTTTCCGAAGTCACGACGGAAGTTTGTTCAACCAGGTTGAAATCAGCTGTAACTGTTTTTCCTTCTTCGATGGTCAAGGTCGACTCTTGATGTTGAGAGTCTACGGTTGAGACAGTTATGCTTTCGTGGAGGCTGACATTCGGCTTGGCGTTGTAAGTATCAACCGCCCGATCAGGTAAATAAACACCTTCGCTTTCCTGGACAGATTCTTCCTGAACGATGGCCGTTTCTCCAGTGGAAACAGCAATTTGAGCTTGCTGTCCTGAAGGCAACCGTCCTGGTGTGTAAACTCCTTCTCTTTCGGGCGCGTGCATTTCTTCGGTGACTCTCTGTTGTTGAGAAATGACAGTCTCCGTCGCCACTTCCGTTGCTACGAAGAGTTCGGGGTAATACTTACCAGGCTTATCTTCCGCGTGAACCTCTTCGACTATCAAAGGTTCCGAGGAAGATATCTGGACTTTCGGCTTCGCCGGAACAGTTTTCAGAGGTTCTAATTTGTCCTCTGAGAAGCCTTCGTTGACTTCGTAC
The DNA here is from genome assembly GCA_018420115.1 of Euura saliciscinereae. NCBI lineage: Eukaryota > Metazoa > Arthropoda > Insecta > Hymenoptera > Tenthredinidae > Euura > Euura saliciscinereae. Next base: position 9,068 of record JAFFZH010015396.1, on the reverse strand, counting down.
ACGGATAATCCTTGCTGGGGTAGGATCGTGTCTTCGGCTTTAACCATTTGCGGGGTGACAAAATCTGTAGTGGGAACTTCACTCTGATTCACAGTGGTTTCACGAACTTCCGTCGCTTCGTGCAGAGTCACGGAAGACTCTGCCGTCTTCGTAACATCCGGTTTCACGCTAAAATCTGTTGTTGTTGTGTCTATCAAGGTCTCAGTGACGATCAAGCCTTCAGAAGGTACAAATGCTGGCTTGGCCTCGAACGACGCTGGCTTCGCCAAGTCTTTGAGGTCACCCGTAGCCGTTTGAACGTTGGTTTCGTAAACCGAATAAGGCTCCATCGGTGATATTGAAACAGACGCTTTCCGAGTGTCTGGTTTTACCTGAGTAACATTGTCGATCTCTTGCTCTTGCGTCGGTACGAATTGTTCCGTTATCGCATTCACTGTATCCAGAGTAACCTTGGCCGTTTCAGAATCCGGTTTGCCGGCAGCTTGTTCGGTTGTCCTGTGCAACCCGATCACCTCGTGTTGTTGGCTAGAAACGTTGAGCATTATGCTGGAGACTGATTTGTCAGGAATGACGACCAGCTCTTCAATCTCTTCGAACTCTTGTTCATCCTCGCCGATGTTTGGCTTTTGCGGTTTCAAAGTTTTTCTCATTTTCATGGAAGTATCCAGTTCTTCGATTACTTGTTCTACAACTTCTTGTTGCGTCTCTTTGATCTTTTTCTGCTTGCGAATCAGTTTTCCTCTCGAATCCTTTTCGAGTGGTTGTTCCTCGGTCACTTTGGCTTCTTGCACTTGTTCGTCCGTGATTAATTCTACAATCTCAACCCCCTCATCCCTATCCTGCGGTGTGTCCTCAACTTGTGATTGTTCCATTGGTTTTTTGTCTTTACGCTTGCGCAGTGTTGTGTGTACTTGCTGAATGTCCTCGTATTCTGTGGAAAGTATGTGAGAATTCTTGTGTCAGACATTTTTGTTGTTTTGTGTATAATGATCTCGCTTCTGCCATTCCATTTCACCTCAGCCCATGCGACGAATACAGTAACGAATACACTAACATGATATTTTTCTACTTAATATATCGTGCTAAAACGAAAACCTAAGATTGTGGACAAACAAACAGTGGAACGTCACGGGCAGAGTAGTGCGCATAGCTAAAAATTTGTAAGTGTAAGTGTAATAAATGTGAGTGTGAGTGTGAGTGTGTTCAATATCCATCAACCAAGATTACCATGTGTAGGATCAAAAGATTATCTCTTGGAATTGAAACAGAGTAAATTGAAATATAGTACAACAGATAATTGGAAGTACTAAAGGGACGTACGTGAATTAATGAACATGACGTGAAAGAGTTTTTGTCCCACGGACAATTTGATTTTGGGTTTTAAAATTTGAAATATGGTAACCTTAGAAGTAAAATGTGTGTGTATCTGCAACGGTTGGTGTGCATCAGCATTCAGTGTGAGTGTATGAGTGTGAATAGTGTGGACAATCAGTGTGCTTGAAATAATAATACGAAGTCAAACCAGCATAGACATGAAAAAAAAAAATATAAATAATTATGTACAGTTTTTGTTTTAAAAATGTATGTGTGGTATTACTATACATTCGGCAATCCACGGCACAAGGATTGGTTGCACGAAACACGATTGGACTCTGTGTAACATATATTGTGTTTTGCAAACATGTAAAGCTATGCAACATGTTTTTACTGGAAAGTGATGATTTATGTTTTCATAGTTTATTATGATAGCTAATAGCTTGTAACGGCAGTCTTCAATAATTTATAAGAATGCTCGTATTGTTTGGAGAAGTCAAGATAAAGTGATAAAAGTAATGTGTTTGAATAGTTAAAAATCTCTGGGATTATACCATAAGCTATCAAAGTTGATGTTTTTTTCCTCTTTTTTTACCAGATCTTCTTTATTGTGTTAATAACAACAATTGTTTACATGAAAAAACACACGAACGAAGCGATACTTTTATACTTACACTAAAATATCTGCAATGCGAAGCGATGTAAGCACATAATATCGACGTTTTTTTCATGACACTATATATTATATAAAAAAAAAATCTGAATATTTTGAAAACAATTTTCTTTCTCTTTTTAGATATTGCAAATTGGAAGCATAGCGGCATAAGCTGAAAATCGGCCAAAATAATTCGTACAAAGCTTCATGCATCTGAAATTATAGAAAAATAGCTATAAGAAAAGTAGCAAAATATAGCATGCAATAAATTATCACAATTTTATATTGTGTCTCACGAACTTCCAATAGTAAAATATTCAAGTGATTTTGTTTGATTTATGGAAGATATAGGTAGCTGACTCTTACAGCTGTTGTTCGTAACGTTATAAATTACAACTACTATTTACATGGATTACTGGTCATAACTAAGCGTATATGATAGTAAAATAATTGGAACAAAAGGTCGTTTACACAGACTGTGTAAACGTTATTTTTTGTTACTGAGAATATTGAATCCAATGCGGTAATTGGATTGACAATTTTGAGAGGTGAAATGGTATAAAATATTGCATGCAACACGGTGGTAGAATTGACGTTCAAACCTTTAGTCTCTTGGCCATCCTGAATTCGTACGACCTTCTTTTCTTCTCTTCGCTCTGAAATTCAAGTAAGAAGAGACGGATATATGAGAGGGGGGTTTTCAATAAATACAACATCAAACGCAGTTAGAGATAAACCATTTTATTAAATAGGTGTTTATTCGATGTTCAAACCACACAAATCTTAAATAATTAACAATTAGAATAATCTGTTGAATTTGTACTAGAAAAATTATGCAAACATGCATTTTAGTAACACGTTCACAAAGCAACGATAATATTTACAAAACTTTACAAAACAATTTAAAAAAAAACATCAGCCACGCAAGATCGATTGAAAGCATTTCAACTTTTGATATCAAATTCTGTTCATCTTATAATTGCATATTGCTTATTGATTCAACACGAAAGCAACACTTGCAGTGACACTCCACACAATCCTGACTTACCCGACTGATAAACCTCCCTTCTTTCTATCACGTCAACTTGCTCAGTAAAGTGCTGTTCCGAAACAACCTGTACAAAAGTACAGAGTCAAGGATATGTGGACATTGGAAAAATACGAACAATCCCTTGTTTTTTCACATTGATCACTTACCTCAGTTGCTTCCGTTACTTCCCAAGCATGTGGACGGAAATCTTCCGGAGCAAAGTGAGTGATCACTTCCTCAACAGTGGCATGCAGTAATTCGACCATTTTCATGAACGCCCGGAACCCAACAGTAGCAGCAACGATGCTTTCATCGGTGGTAGTTTCTTCTGTTAGAACCTGAGAAATAAGAGGCCCGTGTCCTTCCCGTTCGACCAATTGAACCAAAGCGCTCTGGGCATCTGGCGTCTTCAGGGCTGGGAACTTGTCCGTCTGGTATAAGCTCTCGTTTATTTCAATAACCGTGACACCCTGTCGAACCAGATAACCGATCGTCGCTAATTCTCTGAGCGGTGACTCGCCAGGACCAAAGTCTGTAGCGCTCAAGATTTCCATGAGCTCGTCTACCTCCTTCGCTATCTCTTCCTTTTGTTCTTTAATCACATCTGTAATTGTCAGTCTCCTTTCTGTCCTGCCTCTCTTCTTCTTGGGCTTCTCTTCCTGAATGATTTCCGTTATCTCGGTTGTTTCTTCGACAGGCTTTCTTTCCGTGATTTCCTGAACGGTGACAGACTCCTGCACCACCTTCCTCGACCTTCTGCTACCGGTTTTTCTAATCTCTTGCACCTTCGTTTCCGACACGGTGAGTGGTCCGGTTTCATCGGGCACCAATCGCGCCTGATCGCTGGTGGACTGTACATCAAAGTCCTGGATCGTATCTTCTGTTGTAATTTCTGAAATAACGACACTTTCCTGCTCATCGACGATCGGTTTGGCGCGTCTGTCGGGCCGCGACGGAAGTTCCTTCTGCTTATCGTCGATCTTCTTCAGAGCGGCTGTAGCTTCGGTTACAACTGGTTCTTGAATTGGTATTATCCTCTTCGCCTGGGATACCTGGAACACAATATCAAAATAAATGTTACACTGGTCCACCATAGAGATGGGAAGCTAGTTTATTCAGAAGAAAAATGTTACCTCGCGGGTTTCCTGTTCGATTATTTCGGTACTCTCGAGTACCTGCGTCTCTTGAACATCAACGATTTTCCTGAAATATCGTCAATGAAATTAGCATGTACCACGATTTTTCATAGTGCCTGAAGAGCTCCGGCAGAATGTAGCTTTTACTCACTTATCTTCAGGCTGAGATCTCGGGACACCAGTTTCTTCGACCACCTTAGTTTTGTCGACCTTGACACGCTCTGACTTGATCTTTTCCTTATTTGCGTGGGCCTTCTTGATCTCGTGCCTCTTCTTCTTTTCAGGTTTCTTCTCGGGCTTCTTCTCTTCTGGTACCTCTTCCTCAAATGGTTCTGGCGATTCTCCGGTGTCATCTGTTGAAAGGTGATTTGAAATTGTTGTATATCCTGCGTTATACGATAGCCGAAGAACAGTCTTGTGATAATTATAACAATCTTACCGCTGACTTGTAGCTTCGCCTTGGTAATTGCAAGACCGATATCGCTGGTAGCTTTGCAGACGTAGGTTCCAGCATCTTCGCGCGTTGTTCGTCTGATGGTCAACGACGTTTTGTTGTTATCCTTCAGACGTACTTTCAAGTTGTCGGTGTTACTGACAAGTTTGTCATTTTTGTACCAGACAACATCTGCAACATAGTTGATTCTTCGATCGAGAAAAACTAATCGACGTATCACAAATAATTCGACAATGATTAGTTTATCACTGACCTGGTACAGGGTTTCCTGAGAACGTGCACTCAAACTCTGCAGGGTGTCCCGGTTTGGCGTAAATTGTTGTAATTTCTTGAATGAATCGTGGTATAGATTGGGTAGCTGAAACAAAAATTTGTCAATTTTTAAGAGTTCAAGTTGTTGGCGATGTGGGTTCAGGCTCCATCGATCTGCCTTATCATTACCTTAATTTGAACTTCGTCGTGGTATGGCTGATGTAACACCGTTGTCAGTAATCTAGTCACAGCAGAACACACACAAATCCATGCTTATTATCAACAAAACAAATTTATACAATCAATATTACGATCCAAAAATCATCTTATTGTTTTATTACAAGAGCTATGATGATTCTCAAAATATTTTCGATTTTTTTACAGGATCGATCAATATTAGAAAATTATTTTATCTGTTCCGAATTATATTCTTGTTAGTTCAAACAAAATACCTGACATGGTTCCCCTTTCGTCCTCGCTATGCGCATCACTGTAAAAAATGGCAGTGGGTGAAACGTCTCCAGCTAATCCGAGGTTCCCACTGCATTCACTTTCCAGTAACAGAAACTCCTGTAACTCCTCTTGACTGTCTACTGTGTGCAACTGCTGGAACGCTTCGAAGTCTATTTCTCTAGGCTCTAGAGGATACATCCTCGGGTCATTCAGTCTTTTGTAACGGTCATTGGACTTCTTCAACACTGGTATTCTGGATCTAGGGTAAGTGTGGTACTTTCTGCTACTGTCATAGGGCCCTTCTTCTATATCGGAATACTCGTGTCTCTTATTCCGCAATTTATTTTTGACAATGTGATACTTTGTGTCTGATTTACCCTGACTACTACTGCTCGTCGAGGCCTCACTGTTCTCCTCGATCGGTGACAGATAAAAACTAGTCATTGGACTTTCCGAATATTCATGATAACTTTCTGGATTCGGTTCCACAACAGTTGGGTGCTCACGAGTTTCGGGTAGCAGGATTTTCTTCTTCGCCTTAGGTGGAGGTATTTCGTTAAAATCAAGAACAATCTTCCTCTTCAATGGCTGCTCAATCGCATCATTTGTCTGCTTCTCCGTGATCGGAAAACTTTTCTTCTTTGTACCACCAACTTTCTCAGGACTCGGTGATCTCCGGTCTGTCATACCACTGAGCGATGTTAGTTTTCCTCTGGTTGGGGATGGGGACTTCGGGTGACTGATCTTCGTTGAGGGAGTTGGAGACCCAGTCGATTGCCTTGAACTCGAAGACCTAATCGACGAATTACTCTCATAGGTTCTCGTTTCCTCGACTTTACTCTTGCCCAGAATTGGCCTCGTCCTTTGTGTTTCTACGGCAATCTTTCTAGGAGAGATCCGTTTTTCAGCCACAGCCTTACCTTTCACATTCTTACTGACAGTTGTCGAAGTTTCGATTTTTCTTTGGCTACTTCCGGCTGTCGTAGTTTTCGACGCTGTCCTTCGATCAGATACTTTATTCGTGGATTTTTCATTTTTGCTTCGAACTGTTCGTTTGGTTTCGGTCTTTCTGGTCGCTTTCTCAGTGTCTGTAAAATCTTTTTGTTCTGAAGCCATTCCTGACCCTGTCTCTCTGGGCCCATCTAACTCTTCTTGAGAGATTCTTCCCGCAGTGCTGTCAAATACCATTGTTTCCATGTCCACGAGAACTACCTTGTTTACTGATGCAAATTCTTTCTCGTGTTTGATCGCGCTTGTGTCTAAACTATCCGTAGAAAAATTGGATGCTTGCACACTGAGCATGCTACATTGAGAACTTTCAACGCCACTCTTACCTCGTAGAGCCTCTTGCATTTCTTCCATGTGGGTAACCCATTCTGGTTTTCTATAATCCTTCGTTCCAAGAATACCTGGGATCGAAAAATCAGGTGGTCAATGTCTGCCTAGTATTTGATGACAATTGCCGAATTTAGAAATAGAGATATTTTCTTCACCAAAATTGACTAAAAAAATATCTATTCCATTTTCTAATACGCTATATCGTGGTACAGTTTGTCAAAATGTGTTATAAATGTTGTGTTTCATGTGGATGAAAAAAGGAGGAACGGGTAAGGTGGATAAAATACCGACTGAAACTTCCGTCTGATGAAAACTGAAAATAACTAGACAAAATATGAGTTACATCATTCTCAATACTCTTCATTAATCCAGAGCCATTACCTTCTACAGATAAATATGCAGTTGTTGTTGATACTCCCAAAGGATTGTGAGCTTCGTACACAATCTCTCCGGTATCGTCCGGATAAGCTTCGGTTATGGTTAGCACTGACGTTCCATCGTCGAATTCTTCGATTTGGAATTCTTCTGATGGAACTATTTCGACGCCCTGTTTGTACCACTTTCCTTGTGGCTTGGGCTTCCCCTTGACTCTCACTTCCAATCTGAAACATGCGTTGATCATGATTTTTCACAATCAAGAAGTAATTCAATCATGATAAATATAGACTCGATAAAAATTTAATCCATCACTCACCGAGTTAATTCACCATCTTTAGTTGGAATTAACTGAGGAAGTTTCTTGATTATCTCTGGCGCAGAATCCTCTGTATCTGTATCTGAAAGCGGAGTCTCCTGGGGAAAAAAGAAATGCATCTATCAGTAATGCTAATCGATTATATTGAAGTACCGGTGACTGAATTGAAGTACTTCAATTCCAATTTACCTTAGGAGACAATAGATCTTCCTCGGAGCCACTCTGCCCAGTGACAAGGGAAGTTGCAACGATCGACGACGCTATCTCTGAGTCAGGTACATATTCATATGCTGAAAGAAATTGATTTCATTGGAAGGAATTCAATCTACAAAGGTGAGTAGATAAGATTTACATTAAGAATTGAAATTACCTTCAACAAGGAGCGACGTGATGCAAACTGCTTCGCCAACATGATTAACAGCTTGGCAGGTATAATCGCCAGCATCTTCGGGGAAAACTTCTGTAATTGCAAGACTGCATACTCCTTCAGTATCCTGGAGTATCGTGATGTCTTTTCCCTCCTTGATGGGCTTGTTGTCGTGGAACCATTCGACTTTTGGAATTGGTTTACCTTGAACGACGCAAGTCAGGTGCACACTTTCACCGTCCATAACCCTGACGGGTGACATTTTCCTGACGAAAGTGGGCGAGACAAGTTCGACAGTCTCTTCCCAGGTCTCTTCGATTATGTTAACACTTGCTGTACACGTTACAGATCCTGCAACGTTCTCCGCACGGCACGTATACGAGCCGGCGAATTCTGGGACGATTTCTTTCACCAAAAGAACGGATCGATTTTCCAGTGTCACGATTCTCACTTCCGGAGACGACTGGAAAAATGTAGAATGTCGGGTGTTATTGACTGGAGAATAACTAATATAAGACTGATACCTCGGATGTACACTTACCACTATGACATGATCATTGTGGAACCATTGGAACGATGCGGTTGGATACGACTCGACTCTAGCTTCCATGATGACGACTTCTCCTGGAGTGACGATTTGTGGTTGCAAGGGTTCGATGAACCTCGGTGCTTGAACCGCGTCTGGAGCTTCTGGCTGCTTCGCGACAGTCACAGAACCGGAACTGCGTGCTTCGCCAGCCGGATTCTGTACTCTGATCTCATATTTTCCGCTGTCTTTCTTCGTCGCATCAGGGATAGTCAGTTCGGTTTTGTTTTCAAATATTTCAATCTTCTGCTTCGGCGATGGCTTGATTTCAGTTCCATTCTTGTACCACTTGACTTCACCCTGTGGTTTGCTCTCGAAGTCAGCAGTCAATACGAGCGGCTTACCCTTCTCAGCGATCAGGGCTGGTAAGGGCTTTGTGATCTTTGGCGCATACATCACCTCCGGCTTTGTGACTATCACTGAATCAGTGATCAGTAGGTTAGCCCTGCACTCTGCTCGCCCGAATTTATTGATTGCTCTAACCCTGTAGACCTTTTCGTCTTCAGGTGTTGGCTCCAAAATGGTCAGTTTAGCCTCCCCGGTTTCTGGGTTGAAGGTTATCTCCGTACCCTTCTTCGGCTTGACCTCCTTCTCGCCACGGTACCATTTCACCTCCGGTGCTGGTGTTCCGGTAACGATACATTCAAGAGTAGCTGGCTTGTGTTCCTCGACCATCAGTGGTTTAATTGGCGTGGTGAAGTGTGGCGCGACACCTTCTTCTTCTTTTTCTATTGAAGGAAGACGTATTAGAATTAGGTTTTCAATTCCATCATGCAGCACTCGGAAGTT
>JAFFZH010015395.1:50874-97972 GCA_018420115.1 Euura saliciscinereae | reverse complement strand
ATGTGTGAAAATAACTTTTCGGAAAAAGTCACAGGTCAAGTGGACATTGACATTTCATTTTCAAACTTGACTGGATTTTTCTCTTCATATTCTGGGACTATGATTTATCCACATTTTTGACAATTTCGAGTCGATACCTATAGATATGAGTGAAAATGACTTTTTGTAAAAAGTCACAGGCTCGGGTTAAATTAGTCAAAGCCGATTGGATTCGACGTTGTGTTTTGTCACGTGACGAATCCGGTCGGGGTCTAACTTGATTTCGGCACAACAATCCTATTGAGAATGGGATCCGTTGCCGTGGGCCAAGTCTGTTGTAACGCGATTAATTAAATGTCGTGCGAAGCCTCTCGTCAAAATATGCCAACATTCCGTTATTCTCGCTGGTTCGATAGCGGAGCCATTAGTCTTTATCCGGGGAAAATAGAAAATAGAAAAAAAAAAAACAGTTACACTACCCGACTAATTATTAACGATAACGATTACCGCATGTATACCGTCTAATCTACGATGCACCATTGCACTATCTGGCGTGTGTGAATTATTTAATATCCAGGTCAATAGTGCGGTCATCGTATAGAGTCGAGTGCGGAATGCATAAGGATAGCATAGCACACGATATCCATCGGGGATGGATATCTTCGACACGACCGTCATAACCATGAAATGATGAAGATATGCGGATGAAGTGAATTGTGGTGCTCAAGTGAACATTTCGAGGGGTGAAACCCATCCAAATAATGACTTCGAGGCTTCAAAGACTTCGAGGGATTTCAAAGGACTTCATGGGACGACGATTTCGACCAAAATCTCTAGCTAACGTGACGTCATATCCAAAGAATGACTTCTGCAGAACGATTTTTACAGAAGAATTATACCTCCAAGAATCTTCACTATCATTTTCGAAATGTGTTTTTTGGGACTGGATTCAATCCCCAACTCAATTTGAAACTATAATGACCTAGACTTCGATAAGCTTGACCCATAAAACCATCTTGAACAATTCTACTCCATTGTAAAAAGCAATTATTCGTCGTTCTATTGTATTGTCAAACTATTCATATGAGAAAAATTCAATTACTTATGAATTAATATAATTTAACATAAATTTGAATACAAGGGACAGGTGAGAATTGACGTAGAATGACCCCATATGGAATTCACAAACCCTTGTATGGCTAAACTGTTAATTGAATATTGATTTTGATACAATCAATAGCAAATTAATTTATTACACATGACGTTAAAATATTAGAAATCCACGATGTCAAGAGGATTTTTATTCGTTATTTTATTTTTTTCATTCCCCGCTATGTTTAATTCTGTTATAAATAGAAATAAATATTTAAGTTATAAATAAATATAAAAATAAATAAGTAAAAACATAGAACCCATATTTTATTGCTTCGGTATGTATTTTTGAATATAAATACTTGAGAATTTTCCGTATATCGTCATATGGATGGATAAAACCCATCGATTTCATGCAGCTACTTATCGATTAATTTACTCGATTGTTTCCACGCCAGACGTTAGTGGTGAGTTATCGAATATCTCCTCCCACGCCGATGAAAATGAAAATATAAAAATAAGTAATGATTCAGAGACCCGCATTATGTGCCAGGGTACGAGGGGCACGGTTCTAAAAGCCGTAATTATTTATCCTGTAAACTCACTTCACGCTTATTATAGGTACCGTCGAGTCTGACGCACTATAAACTATTCGAGAACAGGATTATCATCGTTGGCTTCACTTTCAGAAATTTTATGATACTAATTCTAAAATCGTTTTTCGATTCCTTGATTATTGAAAATAAACCCTTTCTTTGAACAATTCTTTTCGTTTTCGACTAATTGTCAGTCAAAAAGTTGATGTCCTAAAATCAAATTGAAGAAAAAAGAAACGGATAAATTTTCTTCTGTTTTCTCACCCCTAAAGCGATTGCCGAGAATTTGTGTGTTTCAATGCCTCCAAAAATCAGATTGGCATTCAAGTTTAAATCTTCAAAATGACTACATCATCATTTTTCAAATTTTCTAATGACATTTTTCTTCTGATTTGAAACGTAATTCGAAGACCAACTAATTTTTTTTTTATTCATTTGATAAAATTGGGTGCCTTAAATTTTTCATTGCGATCAAATTTTATAATTTAACAAAATCTGGTCGTTTTAGGACCCAGTACGAAGCTTTTCTGTTCCAAGATTTTCATTTCAATGGAGTTTAAGAATGAGAATATGGTCAGGAAACGATTTTTAAAATGAGAATCGCAGACCATAAAGCACACAATATAATTTTTTTCTGTAATTTCTTTTGCTTTTTCAATTTTTAATTTTTTTTAATTTTAATTTTCTCCAATCGTAACATCATCTTTACATATAGATTTCTGAGCTGTTTTATTTTCGGTCATCGGTACATAAAACGTTGAACGCGTCACCGCGGCTCAAATTATACCGAACAAATATAGCCGGGTGTCGATCGATACGACGAACGTTAGACCCGTAATTAAGGAAGTAATTAAATATAAGTAGAGAAGTAGAAGTAAAAAAAAAAAAAACGGGGGATTATAGATTAGAAACGCGTGGTTCAAAGTCGCCTAGCTTGAAGAAAAGCTTCTACGAATATACATAGTTAGAAATTCCGTAAGAATAAAAAAAGAAGGAAGGTGATAAAAAAAAGAAATTGATAATTTTCCGCAGGTACCATCGGTTGAAAATTAAATTTGGCCAAGGTCGTTCTCGCGAAAGTAAACGGTGCGGTTGCGATTTAATAAGGAGCAGTCACCACCTTCCCGTGATTAATTCTTCGTAAAAAGCTTCGGAGAAACTTTACAGACGCGGGATACCCAACGCGATGCGACACCCCCAACTTTACCCTGCCCGTTCCATAACCTCAGCTCCGCTCTCAGCCAACCCCTCGTAAACTTTATTTTACCCCCTAGCCTCCCCCGACTTCCACAATCCACGATCTACGATTCACGACTGCAATCTGCCACTTTTCGAACAGGTAAAACAACCGAGGAGTTTTTTTTTCTAAACGCTGTTAATATTTCATCCCTTAAACTGTTGCATTTCTGCGAAGGATGGTAACCAGAGAAAAAGTATCTTTAAAAGGTAGAAAAATATTCTGCAGCGGTTTGCTTCAATTGTTAGAGAAAGAGAAACGCGAAATTCAACGAGATTGAATAAGTTTGCGAAACTTTGGCAATTATTGTAATAATTGCAACATACATTATGCTAATTTACGTCACCCCGTTTATTTATAGAGTTTACCCCCCCTCGTACCATCCGCATTATATACAACACCTAAAACCAAGAGGAATTGTTTTATTTGCAAAGTTTCCAAAAGTGCCGTTTGCAACGATATAATTAGCTGGGACTGGATATTTTCAACCCTCTTTTGAATTACGCTACTTTTTTTCTTTCGTTTTCTTCTACAAAATTTCCAGTGGGACACGCAGTTCAACGTTTTGGACGATATCAAAATTGATGCCTGCCAAAATATCAACCCTTGTGGAAATAATTGCTATGATTTTTTTTTTCACAAATTCTCAGGGAAAATTATAGGAAAAATTGTTGATTTTTCATAGAAGATAGAAGATCATTGATTTTCATAAGAATATAAAATAAAATAATTAAAATGTGTTAGAATTTTTTATAGATCGAAGAACTATGATCTATATAATGCAAACTATGTGAACGGACTGAACTATAATTTTCAATAAAAATCCATAATTTCATACAAACTTGATAGATTTTATATTGAAAAAAATGACAAAAAGTTCCAATTCCCTTGAATTTTCCCGCCAGTTTCACCGCTTCTACTTATATGTAGAATTTCGTTTTTCGTTCTCCCCCGTTTCGAATTTCGCATACATTTATTCGCGGATGTATAAATCGAGTCATGAATATATATTCGTATATTTTTTCTATCCCTCTCTCTTATTTTTTTTTTTGTTTCTTTTTTTATATTGTGCATTTTTGGTATCATCGTCGTATTTCCCATGGGATATAAGAACAGGTGGATAATCACGCCCCTATATGGTAAATGAAGAAGGACATAGATGACGACCTTGGTGGTTTAATTTGTGGATAAATCAAGGACTCGATACAATGAACTATTACATACGCAGGAAACCGTATGGTGTGTGGCTCGTGATGTCGATCAATGTCGATTACCGTGGTATAAACCAATACAAATTTTCAACCCATATATACATATACATATATATACGTAAAACGTGGTATGAACGTACCGCGTACCACCTAGAAACCAGTGACGGCATATCGAGTATTTACTTTGTCAGTAGTTTCCGGTATATTACGTGTAATTAATTACTATACACCCAAGCGAGGTTGCACAGCGGGATCAAATTTATGCAAAGTGTCAAAGGAAATTGTTGATCGTTGTTAAAACGACCGCTTATTATCAATTGGTATTGTGTGTACCTGAAACACCGCATCGTTACACGCACAAGTGTTATCGCAATGTGGACTTTCATCACCCGTCACACTGACATAATTTTAAATTGAAAGAAAAAAAAATACAACAAAAATTCATATTTATGCCCTGTACCTACTACTTTTTCTTTACGGCCAGGGTGCTGTCAAGTCACTCTGACGTCAGTTGAGAAAAATTAGCGAACTGCGGTGAAAATACTTTTAGAGTCAGTCCAGAATCAGGCGTCAAAAAGTGACTTTCCAATACCTGTGTCAGAAATTTTTTATCACTCATTGTCAGTACCCGAATGTACAGGATGAATTCCTAATCGACTGGTTGATCTGAAGTTAGCTAGAATCGAAAAATGAGCATTCGGACACTTTAATTGGTTCCAAGCCAACTTCAGATCAACGATTCGTTAGGAATTCACCCTGTATTCTGATCATCAATGTAATTTTAATAGATTCAATGATATTTTACTCGATCCTAGTACATATATACTTACCTGTTGATGATCAAGTAATTACTTGGTTTGTAGTAGATAACATAATTCTTTTTCTATATACGTTCTGAAAAATTTTGAAGGGCTGAATGCACTAAAGAAATTTGAGGAAGAGTCGTGAAGAACTTTGATTCTAAATTAACAGGAAATCTTCCTAAATCTTGAGGAACTCAAAACTGATTAGCTTCGAAATTTGATCGATACAGTAGTTTGGAAAATTACATTTTGAGACCAAAGTTTCCAAAAATAGAGTAAAATCAACGGAATTCGATGAAAATTTGTATCTACAAGTTTTTTGAGTCGCTCATAACGAATCCAAGATGAAATTTGAAAGATGTTCAATGATGGATTCAAAATTGAGAAAAATCGTCAAATATTTTCCTAATTTGAGTCGCTGATACCACGAATTTGACATTCAACTTCGAAAATTCAAATAAGCTACTGATATTTTGTTCAATCTCGAAACGGCTAATCGAGGCCCGGATTGAAGAAAAAAGGTCACAGACCGAAATTTGTGAAATGTTCAAAATTGAACATAAGATGAATCAGCGTCGATTAGAAACATCTCTACGAATTTCTGACTAAATATTTGAATATTGTCGAATATAATTGAGTATATATCTTGAAAGTTTAATAGCTGATCGATTTTGAGAGGTCATCCAACCGTGGAATGCAAAACTCTTTGTTAAAGTGTCCATAAATTGTAGGAACGGACACTCGGTGCCCCAGGTCTGGTATCCTGGAGCTGGTGAGATACCACTAGGTGGAGAGAATGTATCAAAATCAGCCGCAAGGCTGGTTTATGGTCGGAAACGCTCGTAAATACGCACTTCTGTTACTACCAGTTCGCTATGTTCAATTCTCCACGAATACCATCCACATATACCGTGGGTACCGCGTTCGTTACACCCGTGCCTCTCCAGCAGAACCCAGGAACCAGAACCCAGACTCGAGACCTCCGGGAAAACGGGGTGAAAATTCGATGCAACACGGGGTAGGGTTTAGGGCGACGAATATCGTACCTTTTCCAGGGGCTAATAAAAGATACGAGATATGGCGACAGACCCAAATCAGAGACGGAAACTACGCCGATACCAGCCCTCGACCAAACTTCATTGTCTCATTGTTATCGCAACCCCTTCGTACGTGCGGGTTGAACATAAATATGGATGCAAGTACCACAGGGTGAAATAGACGGAACTTGGCATTAATTTGTTTGACAGATCCGGGTTCATTAATTTGATGAAAAATTTTATAAATATATATGGGCACTGATTTCAGGAATGAAATTAAACTGTCCGGAAATTGGTAGTTGAGTTAGAAACGTTGATCAAAAATTCCAATTCAATGATTGACGATTACACGAGCTGGTACACACCGTTACATTCGTTTATCAGTACTTTGGGACGATATTAATTATTTTATGTAATTAATTGAATTTTACGGTTCTACAATCACCGATGATTCTCGCTGCTATGTAAATGGAACTTCATTTTTGGTTCTGAAATGTAAAAACAGAGAATCGAAAACAAAAATGTAGTTCAAAATGAATTTTTGATGAATTTGTTACGTCGAAACCGTACGACCTATAAAAAAAGTCTTCCTGTACACATAGTTATCGATATTTTTTGTGCCTATAGAAATTTTTACAAGCCATTTGGTTGCGTTGTACTCGCTTTGCACGCTGAATCGCAAGAAGCTGCATATTATCGGTGCCCACGATTGCGCCGATTGGACTGATAAGAAGAAAAAATCCTGATACACTTTGGCTTGTCGGATGACGTTTTATAGCTCGTACCTCGATCGCAGGAAAAAAAATAATAATTCACAAAATGGCGACACAATATCAATTTTTTTTATTCATTTCGCAGCATTCGTCAGTTTTCCTCAAGATGTACGAGTCGTAATTTTTTATGTACACTATTTTTCGTGGTAGGGACTATAAGGAAACGTATTTCAAACAATTCAACGTAAATTCGAGGTGAATCGACTCAGAGGTTCCTGAGATATCGTGGACACCGCTGAATTACAGCTTTTTTTTGCACTCCAGCGCGCGAGCTTAGCTGATTTACAATCATTTCAAAGTGATTTCGACGATTTTTACTGATTTTTAATCATTCCGACGAATTTCTATTTCTTTTTCTCTGGTTTCAACTGATTTCAATCCAGGGTGAATAGCCCCTCGGCGAATTCAGTATAAAATCGAATAAAACATGCAAGCCGATCGAGTAAAGTCAGGGTCCCCAGGTGCCTCTGGCCTCCCACAACTCTTGGACCGTAGGACATACCGGCGACGTGTCGGGCTGTCCAGCTGTCCAGCTGTCGCTTAACTTACCACTGCTGCAGCTCCGCAAGTTTTATGTTCGCAGATGTCTTATGTACCACGTACCACGTACCACGGACGTACGCAAGATTCTGGTATTTTTCAGACGCGTCGTACGTACCTTTGACACCGTAGGCGTTCAGCCGACGGATACGTTCTAAACGCCTGGTGGGTATGAAATCGATCGTAAGCTTCGCGATTACATGTTCATCAAAATGGAATTTCCTGTCTGAATAACAACGCGGGTATAAAAGCATACGCGAAGCTTAATTGCAACGTACGATAATTTCGAATGTGTCGTGTCAAGTGGCGGTAATATCCGCCTGTCCGGACCCAAGTGGATCAAAATCGAAGGCACAGGTGAGCTTGCCCGTCGGCGAAACGCTTCGCCTTCGAAGTAGGCTGGATTTTTTACCAGCAAGTGATCGATATCAAATCGATTTCATTCATTTTCTACCAAACATGCATTGAAAACTGATGTTTTTTGGCCAAGTCACAGTTTTTTGACCGGGGAAATAAACTTTCGTAACCATAGTAACGGTGAAGTAAACCAAGAAAGTGTTGCCCCTAGCGGAAAACGACGTTTTAATGGTTCTAACCTCACTTTTACTCGTTTTTAATGCATATGTGGTAACAAAATAAGATATGTGCCATGGGAAGGAGGCATTTTTCAACTAGTTCGCAACAAAAAAGGCCTGCTTCCTTCCCTTGGTGCGTAATGTACTATTTTTTCATTTTTCAAGCCCAGTTTCGATCGGATGTGTGCGGATCGTGGGAGAGACGACGACGATCACGATTCACGCGCGATCATCGGATCTATAAATAAGTATACGTATTATGACGAAAGAATTTTGTCCAATTCATTTAGCGAGGCTATGAGAAAACGGCATTCACACTCTCGACGCCCCCGCTGGTTGGCAACGATCCAAATCCAAACTATTCAGACTCTGTGTAAAACAAGGATCTTGGTACACCGGTTTAACGAAATTATTTGCAGACATTTCCCACCGCGATGCTGTATCAGCTAAACAACCAAACAGCCACGAAGATTTGGCTAATGTTCATCCGTTCATTCAAAGGGACTCGATTGATAATTTTTTTTTCTTCTTCTCTGTGAATCATGTTTTTGGATCATTTTTCTATGAAATGAGATTCGACTGAGATTATTGACAATTGGAGACAATTTCGAAACGAAACTTTCAACAATATTTTCTTCCATTTTTGTTTTCTAGATAATGTTACATAACTTTTCGTTATATTTTCGGTATGAGAATAATTTTTTGGGTTGAGATAAGAAATTATTATCAAAAGTTCAGTTTATTCAATTAATGCACAAGTTGAGCAAGTTCTGAGAAAATGGCGATCATTTTAGTCATTTTTTTTATAAAAAACGATTCAATTGATTTCACAATTAAAAAATCAGTATAAATTATCCAGCAATTCGGAATCTGAATTCATTTACACAGTTCTAAACTTCTCAGTAAGCATTTTTTCTACTATTCGTGCAATTTTCGGATCAAGTTTACAGAAATCGTTGACGAAACTCTAGTTTTTTTATTATCAATAGCAAATTTTACAAGAAAAAAAACCGTCAACTTTTATAAAAAAATGGACACCTTCTCTTGAAGCTAGACTGGAGAAACTGACAACTTTTTGCATTCTGAATTCTGGAATCTCCTTGTAATGAGAGTAAATGTTGGGAAAAAAAATTGTCCGACCCCTGGATCTTGTCTTCTCGTACATCCAACTTCATTTTGTAGTTTACACTCTTGAAATGATCGATAAAAATTGCGGAATAGTATATTTTTTCACTTTCGGCCATCCAGTCCAGTTCAGTCCACTGACAAAGGTATCTTCGGGATGATTTCCGTTAGGACGTTAGTCGTCGCTAAAGTCATTCCGCGATTATAGTACCTGCGGGTACAGGGTAATCCTTGGAAGGTCCCGGCGAAGTTTCCAATCCCAGCGGTCAGCTAATATCTAAACATGGCGTAAGCTTGAGTAGATAGAATGCCCACCCTGGAACCGAGAGGGACAGAGGATCGTCTGAACTGGCCAGTACCAGAGATACTGGTAATAGCTATTTACAGATATCAACGCAAACATTAATACGGGCCAGTCTTGTTGTATGCCAACGGATTATCTTATTCTTGGACCGTGTCTGCACGACCGATCGACAGTAGTTCTGCGTCCGATTTTCTCCCCAGGGAATGACCATCGTCCGCGTCCCGTTTCTTAACCAAACACCACCAGGAGTTGCGTAATTCGCTAGGGCCAAAATCCAAACGGATAAACTTTTGCCCTCAAATTTCGTGCAAGTGGAATGCATCCGCTAGTTTTGAAGACACCGCGCCATGCATGGTCGCTAATTTCATGTGTAGCTACCAGATTTCCGTCTCATGACCGTAAACCGGGATGCGGAATCGCGCCAAGAGTCACCGATACAAAAGTCGAGAAACTAGGGACGATTATACGTCCGGACATTTCTATTCCTCGGTATATCCTCATAGTCTCAGTGTGTTGGTACATGGACCTGAGTTTGTTTGGGGAGTAAACGTTTGCCGACGACACCGCCGGACACTGGTGCCTCGCCGTGGGCTCTCCCTGAATATATACCCTGGTAGCGTTAGTCTGTCCGAGTTTCAGGGTGGACAGGGGGTTTAATACAATCTCTTGGTAGCTGGGCACAGCAGCGGTTGTCAAACCAAGTCATCCACGTCTCTCGGATATTTTACAGACAAAAAAAAAAAATTCCTCCTCTTCTTCAACCCCGCAGAGTCCAGAAGGGGTGGGAAATTTGTCAGTGAAATTTACTTAGGGATAAGAAGCAAAGACAAGCGCATAGCGAGGTGTAACTCTGTGGGGTTAGTGAGGAATGGCCGGTCTGGGCAGCCTTAGCCTGGGCTTAACTGTGGTGGGACGAGCACCCCAACCCCCTTTCTCGTGTCAGGACCAAGTTATACTAGCAAACAGTCGTACATTAGTGCCCGCAGAGTCCTTCCCTAAAGGATTTATAAGGGAAGCTTCTCGCAGTTGGTAGTGCGATGCCCAGCCATGCTGCATTGCGAGCTGGCCTCAATTTGCTGTTAGGGTTAACGGCCCGGTTTCTGACCCCTAAAAAGTATCGCAGTGACTTTTGTTCGCACTGGTGGCGTTTGAGTTGAACGGTTTGAAAAGAATGCAAATAAAATTGCTGAGAGTTCGATTTACGGTCAGTCCTATTACTTCTCGTGGGAAAATATAACTAGCGACAGTTAAATCTGAATACAAAATGCGTTACGGTTTGTTATTTTACTCGAGATTGCAGAAACCGATTACCAAGTTTATATTCTCACCTGAAATTTACGGTAAAACTATGTAATTTAGCCATTATTTTATTATACAACAAATCAAAACTTTCGAGTTTCGTGTCTTCTAGTTTAACCAAATGGACCCAATTCCATTTCACTTCATTCAACCACGTCTCTCTATACCTTAATCGAGGAAATAATCAATGCCTCCAGGTTCTGAGTGAGAACTCGGCGTCGGCAGTCCTAAGAGTTTAGTTTGTTAGGCGATCACGTCGCCCGTAGGGCGAAGGCTAGGGTTTTGCCTAGGCGAGAGGGTCTAGGAAACTGGGGAGAGCCAGTGGTCAGCACACTTGGTTCGACCCCTACTTCGCTAACTAGTTTAATGATATATGTTGAGCTACAAGCGCCTTGATTAATCGTTAACTAATGTTGAACCTTGCAGAACACAGCCAGTCGGGTAGCCAGCTAGACTCTCGCACACACAGACCATCCGCGACCAAAGGCGTTGCAAACCGGGTCCAACTCCACCGAAGCTAAACACAAATCTAATCTCTCTCTTGATAATTTGATTTACGATATCGCGAGTATAGTTGCAGAAAAAAGCTACCCTGGACCTATTGGACTAGATTGTCTATTCGCAACGCGCATAATTCGCAAGGTATCGCGGATATCACAGAGAGAGAATAGATGGCGAGGGCGGAGACTGGCGTTGGCTCAGGGATGCAAGACACCGTGAAATTACCAGAGTCCCTCTCGCCCAACCACCCCCCGGTTTCGAAGGTGGGAACCGGACTCTGTCCACTACGGGGCCCGAGAACCACCGCCGCCACGAACCAGGTATTTGTCTTGTCTTCTTGTTTATGGGACTCGGCGTTGTTATTTGGCACCGCCTGGGAGTTCTCACTTTGTGTGCACGAGTTTTCGGGTTGGGGTCACAGGACACGGGACGAGTTTAGGGACTTTACGGTTTAAAACCTTCGGTCAATGCTGACCTCTCTCGTCACTCGAGTCTCCAATATTCTACCAAGTTTTGCTAAATTACTACATCAAAATTTTTCTTTCCCCCGTTGGAGGTGAATTCTTCTCATCAGAGAATATCAAACTTGTCACGTTCGTAATCGATTACTTTTTTCAAAAAAGAAAAGAGATTGTAGAGTAAAAAGGGTTTGGTTATTCATATGAATCGACGCACCGGAAGGGTTTTTGATTCATTGAATCTGGCATAGCGTAGAAGGGGTTGTAACGTTGAGCTTCAATATAAGCCGTAGGGTAGCTTTTTCCTAAATTGACAGATTTTCAATTAAATCAAGTTTCAATCTAATGGAAAAATACTGGATCTATTGATGTATGGACGAATGAAATACGAATCCTATATACCCCCGAATCCGTCTATACGTACTCGACAACGGTTCGCAGAGATAGTACTGTCCATGGCACACGGATCGGGAAAATCAAATTTTCCCTTCTTTTTTTTATATTTAAAAATCGCACAAAGAGACATCCGTGGTGATTGCATAAGCTATCCAACGATCTCTCCAGATTAATCTATTGATAAACATTCCATCAAACGGAAATATATACCGGGCACAATGCCGCATCGATATTACCAGAGAAATAAATGAGCTATCCGCAACGGAATATTGCTTTTTCCTACACCCCCCCCTCACCTTCCGTAGCTGCACACGTCCCTTCGAACGAGCACAAAAAATGTACATCAATCCTCTCGTATCATCGTCAGTGAAACAAAAAAAAAAAGGAACACGAATTAACAAAAGCCGTCGATAACTCGAAAAACGTGAAAGGATCGCGGAGTCGGAATCAAACATCATTATGCCTGAGGTAAACAATAATTCTATCAATCCTGTGCGATAAGGTAACCGGATTCTTAACGGTTGACCGATGCGGAGAAAGAAAGAGAGGGAGTGGTCAAAAGAGTTGCCGGTTAGTTAGCGATCGCGGGATTCGAGATATCCGAATCGGATCAATAAATAATAATGATAATTGTGAAATCGGATCAGAAACGCAATTGAGACGGTGAAATGAGCCTCGCAAAGGGTCAGGAAAAAATAGTTCAGAGCTTGAAGCGTTCGTATTGGTTTCTTGCTCTCACCTGCCCAGGCCTCTGAGACCGTGCTCGGTCGAGCCGATCGTTTGCCTTCAATCACTTCTTGACAGATGCACTTACACACTGAAAACCCGGACCTCAGTGCTCGTACCCTTCGGTCAGGAATGCAAACCGAGGTGCCTCGTTTCGCGCTTCGAGTCATACAGCAAAAAGCGAAACACTCGCAACACAGCGAATCGTACCGACATAATTAAATGGGGTTCAAAACTCGAAAAGTATCGTTCTCAATTTCTTTCTGAAAGACTTTCCGTCCACTGAGAACACACAGAAAATTTCAGCCAAAAATATTGATAATTGTAGAAGTTATAGATGTTTGGCGCCCAACGTGGGGTCCCAAATAGATATTTATGTGGCATGCGCAGAAAGTAACTGTCTATTCGGCAAGGTTATGTTTTCCGTACGAGCCTTGTAAAGCAACGGCGAGTACTAAAAGCATAACCTTACTTTCTGCGCGCGCCCCATACAATATTTTTTACGGAAAAGGCATTAATAGTCACTTTGACGCCAGTTGAGTTGCGCACGAACTGCGTATAGGAGCTGCTGTAAAAGGTAGTAGAGAGGGGGTAACCTGCGGTATAAAGACTTTATTCCGCAACTTTGACATGCGCACTTCGATCTGCGCATCAAAGTTGCCGAATAAAGACTTTATACCGCAACTTTGAACTTAGCGGTATAAAGTGCCACTTGCCGGAACGAAAACAGGCGTCAAAAAGTGACTTTTTAATGCCTGTGAGATGAGAATCTGAGTGTCGCGAGAATCAAGTGAAGATAGATCGTATCTCAAAAACCGGACAAGGGTCAAGT
Organism: Euura saliciscinereae; assembly: GCA_018420115.1. Taxonomy (NCBI): domain Eukaryota; kingdom Metazoa; phylum Arthropoda; class Insecta; order Hymenoptera; family Tenthredinidae; genus Euura; species Euura saliciscinereae. Next base: position 84,488 of record JAFFZH010015395.1, on the reverse strand, counting down.
TGATTTTGAAAATGTCCACCAGGCTTGAATTACTTGCCGCGACACGCGCGCTCCGAGCATTAAGTCTATGCGTGTAGCGTGGTATGAGGTCCAGCCTGTTTGCCGAGGGGATAATAGCGTAATGGATGAACACGAGAGCCGAGGCAACGTTCAGGCAACCGCCTCGTCTGGTATCCCAACATGCATCCAGTACTTACGTTCATCAAGGACATTTCTCTCTTCCACCCTGCCCCCTACATGATTAAACTGCTTTACCTCATGAGGCTTTTCCGAGACCAGCTTCCAAGCGAGGAAAAAGCCTCCATGACATAATATCAGGATGGATGCGGATCAGCCACCAACAAACAACCGACTTTCTGCGTCGTCAGTTGGGATGCTGTTACGGAAATAATGACTCGATCCCGTCTAGACTCCAGTTCAAATATTATCAGACTCTGATTTTTAACCCGGAAGTGAATAGCGGCGTTCATTTAAGTCGATTTTCTCTCTTTCAAGTAGACCAACGAACATCTGCAAGCTTTATTTATAATCGAAAAATGAACGTAGGTTATGACGTCAATGGCGCGACGTGTGTATAACTGAATATCGTTAAGTGGTAACGATTTCGTGAGCTCTAAGTAATTCAGATCGTACAGGAATTCGAGATAAACCGGATATTGAACTCTGTGTGTGTCTACGCTGAATAAAAAAAAAGACACTCCTCTACTACGCCTTCGTTTCTATGTCAACGATATACGGGGTCAGTGAGATCATTCTTCGTTTCGATCGTTCGATCGAGATTCTTTCTCAACTTGATTTATTTATTTTTTTCTTTCCGACAAAACGACGAGAATTCACCTGGAGAGACACTCACCTCGCTCTTGAGATTCAACGGTACGTCGCAGGGGGGGTCAAGATCCGCTTCGGTTTTTATCTGGTGCGATAACAGGCTGTGACTGTGCCGAGGCGGTACGGCTGTCGCGAGCATATTGCGATTATGTCGATGCTGAAGGTGGTGCTGAAGACGCTGGTGCGAATAAGGTGGCGACAGCTGGGTATTTAGGGTCCGTAGGTCAGCTGGGGGCGAGGCAGGTGCCGCAGTACTGCTCTGTTCCTCTTCGGCCGAGCCCTCCGCCATGTCAGCCTCGCATCCCGAAGTTTCGTTATCTGCGGCACAAAGAAAAAAAATGCAATACAGATAATTTATCAGGTTTCATCGGTGAGAAATATTGAAATATTGTCTCACTAGTGCGGAAAGTGGTCGATATCCGTCTAGTCTGAAGTTTATTATAGAATCGCGATTTCACGTGGGTATCGTGTGGAGACGGACGATTCATTTAATTTGAATATATATGCTAAATATAATCAACATTGGGTAAACATCTGTTTTTAAAAGAGACACACAGAGAGAGAAATTATAAGGAGTTCATTTGTGGCTTTTGAGTGACTTCAAAGGATCTAGTATATGTACAGGAAAAAAAAAGAAAAAATGTCCAGTTCGTGGCATTGAGAATCCACAGTGTAATTATTTTTAATCCTAAACTCAAGGGGTTCGGCTGGTTAGTTAGAAATATTTTTTATTTTTATTTTCATTTTATTTTCAAGGGCAATGAAATCGCGAATGCTGTCTGCTGTCTGCTTCCCGCAATCTCTTCACCCCGTCCGTTAATTTTCTCTCTATCTCTCGCGTCGTCGTCGTTCTAAAACGCAACTAACAACATCTGCTTCTATTTTTGATTCTGGCCATCATCCAAAGTTTTATTATCTTTTTTCCTTCTTCTCAAAACCGTATGTATGTAGGTACAACCGAGTATAACGAACGGATGGATGGATCATTTCGTACGACTCGAATGAGAAGCAATTTTCATTTTTCATTTCTTTTATCAAACATGTATTACACATTTGTCAAAATCAATGTCAGCTCGCTGAGGCATGACGACTAGTATTGTAAACCCAGTAGATAATAAAATGACTGTGAAAAAACCAATCATTTTTCACACACTAACAAAGTGAGCAGAAATTTTGGCGAGTCTCGTTTTGTTTTTTCAAGTTTAATATTTGTTTGTCACTTACGACTTACTTTTTTCTTAAACTGGATGATTTATTCCAGTACTATGCGATATTAACATTCCATAGAGGGGGGCCGCACTATTTTCGCAACTTTGAAAACAGAGTTCGCATATGCGGAGTGCAAAAAAGGGGGGACGTATATTTTTAAAGAAGCTTTTTCTTCTTCTTTTTTTTTTTGTTTGCAGCGGAATTCTTTTATCCGTGAAGAAAAACTTGACACTTATTTCTTATTTTACAAAATGAGTAAAAACAATCACAGCACCGAATGTTCGGAGTCGGGCTATTAATTTTCAAAACGAATTATATCAATTACCAGTCTAGTGTTGAGGCCTAGAATTATCATGCCTTGGTTCTCCGTGTAACCATTGGGTGTCTAAGAAATCGCTCTTGTTTGTACCGCGAGATATAATTACACAGGTTAGATTATAGATATCGTTCGATCGAAGCTACTTTCATCAATATCGCCGGGCATGGCGTCACATGTAAAAGTGTCGATAACAATCGGTATCACGTTTACGTGAAAAAGAAAAAAATAAAATAAAAAAAATGTAACGTGTCCAAGACAGACGAGAATATACGTGGATGGTATAATTATTTGTAAAATGATACAAACTCGCGTATAGTGTGTCTTAGTCATGGGAACTTGATAGCCAATAATTAAGGGTAGTTTGATTGATGTTAATTCAAAGGGTAATTAAGAAGGTTGCGGATAAAAATTCCGTAATTTATGGTCATTCGGGATAATTATATGTTGGCCAGTTTGTAATTGCAACCGATGTTGGGTTTCCAGTATATTCCAGCATAGATCGGTGTTAGTGTCGGTTTTAAAATAGTCTTGTGATATATACGCTCTCGGATCACAGCTTATTATAGGGGCACAACGGAGGAGAGATAACGTGGGTTAGAGAAGTGGACTGGTTGTGTCCGTCTGCCGCTGTATACTTCAACCTATTCCAATGCCCCGAGGGCAACCCCTCTGCAGTCTAGGTCGGGTTTAAATTTATGAAGCCAATTCGAACAACCTTCGACTTTTCACGAAATTATTTTTTTCTTTTTTTTTTCTTTCTTTCTCATTCTTTTCTTTTTCTCTTTAACAATCTCATAAATAACTGGAGCAAAGATAATCGCAGCTTTTACATGTAAACCAAATAAATAAAAATTAGAAACAATTTTTACACAAAAGTATGTAAAGTTAAAATAATCGAGAGGCTTCTGATTTCATATGATTTCAACTGATTTTTCCTATGATTTAATTACATAATTCTGGATAATTTCTTCTGACGAATGATTTTGAAGAATTTTAGTGATTTTGTGAGATTCCGAAGATATTCTCTGTCTGATTTCAACTGATTACAATTAACCAAGGTGTACAGTTATTTTCTGAAGATTTTTTAAACTACCATACAGTAAATATACTTCTTTTCTCTATCAGGCGGACGTTTATATCGTATAATAAAGTGAGAATAAAAAAAAAAAAAATGAAAAACCGAGTAACGGAATCGTTTACCTCATTGCAAACATCTGGTCTTAACAATTTAACGTAGATGACATTTGATTTTACAAAGTTTTTTTTGTTGTTTGATCCTTTATAAGAACCGTAAAAAAATATATATGGTACGCTTCAATAATTATCACAGCGTGAACAGTTGGCCGGTCGACAGACCACCTACCGAGTCATTATGCGAAAGTCTTGTAATACGTGACGTATCTAAAAAATCAATTGATTGTGAGTAAGTTTATCACATATATATATATATACCAGTGGAGCATGAAGGAAATATCGGTGTGAGAGGAAATGGTAAAATTGAAAAAAGCTAGTGCGGTTCGTCCAATGTGATAATACCAAAGCCGAATTGTACCACACCTCAGATACATAACGTGAGTAATAATATATGACTTGTACAAAGGTGCATACCGCGTAACGTATTATGTGTATACATATATACATACGCGTAATAGGCGTTTCATGCGATGCCATTCAACCGGAAATCCACGAGGCTTTGTTCCAAGTCACGAAACTAAGGGATTAAAACCATGAACCGGTGGGTTTTATTAATGCCGTCCACAGTGAACGCGTGTCAATACGAACTTGGGGCGTTTCATGAGTCAAGAATACAAGAAAAAAAAGAAGTTTGAGCCAGGGGTTGCGAAGGGATCAGAAATTATCGAACCCTTTCCCACCGTGGACTTTCTGACCGATATCAGTGACTCGATAAATTCCTAATAGTAGAATGGGAAGAATTTCTTTCTTCACGGATTTTGCTGTCGATATAAGTAGTGTAGTCATGGATCATTGGTTCTAGTTATGCAGACAAATTCTCTACCAAGAATGCTATGAGCAATAGTCTGGTAGAAACTTTGAGATATTAGAATAATAAATACGTGAAAATAAATTGTTTGAAAGTTGTAAAAAAAAAGTAACAAAAAACTTAGCTCGCAATGTATGAATGAAGGTCTTTGAACCTTTCCAGATTATAAATTGATAAGAAGTTTTTAGGTCATTTCTATCGACTCGGTGTTGAAAATGATATTCAATGAACGAATCGTGTCTTAAAAAAATAACAGAAGAAAAATAATCGCTGTCACTCAGCAATTTTCTGAATTCATGATTTTAGGAAACTTTGGTGAGAAAATTGTACAATTATTATCCTATTTGAACTCACAAATCAAACTGTACAATGAATTTTTGGAATTTGTTAGTCAATTTTGTAATAAACACATATAATTAAAACAAAACTAAATTTCTTACGATATAATTTATAAAATTTGTATAAAAAAAACTTTCAACAGGGTTTCATTTCAGGACGAAATAGTATATTATGCGGCATGTCGCATAACGCGCCTCATACGATATTTTTTCCGGCAAAGGCATGAAGAGTCACTTTGACGCCAGTTGAGGTCCACACTACGGTCCTCATCAACTGTCGTTTAATACTTTTGTGTGGTAGCTCTGAGATGCGCAGTTCGTACCGCGCAACAGAAGTCAAGAACTGCGCATGACAACTACGCGACAAAATTTTTTTTCGGCTAGCCATATAAAGTGCCACTGTATGGGCCGAAAACAGGCGTCAAAAAGTGACTTGTTCATGCCTGTGCCGGAAAAAACTAATTTTCCAGATAGTCTCTAGCCTTTCAGGACCCGAATCGAGGTCAACACGCCTTTTTCTTGGCCATTGTACAGATTTTTAGGTCAATCTCAGTCCGTTATCGAGCCTTCATAGAACCAATATTCAGGCTTCTAGGTCTTGATTGATTCTAGGACCGAATCCGATGTGAAAAGTAAGTCGAATTCAAAATGGCGAAGCTAATATTTCGTCAAACTTGGTTTCAAATCCTTTTTCCATTTCTCTTGTTACGAATATCAGGTGATACTTTGCAATCTTGAATCATTTTGTTCACCAAATTGTCTTCTTCGAAGGGTAAAAAATTCTGACCACCGATATAAAGACGTACTTTTACTCCGCGATCAGAGTTCGGAACCGGTGTTTTCGACGTTTTTCCTCACAGTAACCGCAAAGAGAGAGAGAAAGAGGGAGTCATTAGCCCGATAATAAGGCCTTGTACGTAAAGTATTCATTTTAAATCGATTGCGCCTACATACGATTATAAATGTCCGTGGTACAAAACTACAAATACACAGTCCAAAGTGTAAGTGAAGTTAAATGTATTTTTAATGGGCGAAGGGCCTATAGCAGCGGTTAATTGTTGGATTACAACGCTAAAATTGGTTGAATTTTTTTTCCCTCTCTCTCTCCTATTCTATTCGACTTCAGGCGAGGATAATTTCGAGTGTACGAGTGATTCCGCGGTTTCATATACAATATTAGCCGATTTTTTATCTTTTAAAATTGATTTTCATGAATTTCAGCCGATTAAAAAAATTTTTCAGCCTTCTGAGCGATCGCAAAGGGATTCTTTCTCTGATTCCTGATCGATCCCGAGTTCGAAGAGTCCCGGTATGGTTATGAGATAGAAAAACTTCTTCGTCTGGGTCTAAATAAAGCCTGGGGAGTGCATTAAACCCGAAATATCTAAAAATAGAAGCAAGTTATAACGTATGAGAAGCATTATAATAGCGCCTCCCCCACCGAGAAAGTATTCAAGTCGTGAAAACAGAAGAAAAAAAGTAAATAAATAAATAAATAAATATTCCGTAGGTTGGTTCGTCAAAATCGAAAACCGTTTTACGCGGTGATGCCCGAAACCAATATGAAGCCTGAAAGGACGAGAGACCAGGACTTAATCGGTCATACGCGATTGCCCTACCACCGTGGCTCTATATGTGCAACGTATTTATATATGCATACACACAACGTGTGTGGACATTGCAGATGACTCGGAACCAGCGGGTAGGGTGGGGGGACCAAACGATGACCGTTTTCATTGACCACTGCTCGACGCGTCGATTCATTGATCAAACCTCACACCACGGTTCACGGTACGCGTATGCTATCCGTTATACATATGTATATTCCTTCCCGCAGTCTTATTCAACAGCCTTCACACTAATTGGGATCGATCGTCATTTCGGAAAATCACTTAACAATTTTTTGAAGAATCAAAAATCTCTGTATCGAAGGTTAAACGCGGCTCCTTGGTCGAATTTTTATCAGAATTCCGTCATTTGTTTATAAAAACCGATTTGGAAAATTCTTTTTCCATTTGAAAAGATATGCTTGCAGATTGGTCCAATAGAAATTTCATCAAAATCGGTCGAGTAGTTTTTTTGGTTGTTATTTGAAGTAGATTTTTTCGAAAAATTGTTGAAAATCGTAATTTGTGGAAACTAAAATCTTGAAGGACTTCTAATTCCCACCTGAATACATAATAATGTTGAAATTCTAAATTTTTATCCTTACTCTGACGAATAATCATCAACTAAGGAATTTCTATCCTCATAGTAGGGCCCTGGCTAGTTTTACCCATTTAGAAGTCAATTTCATCCTCAAACATCATTCAGGACGAAATAAGTTTGAATACATCATATTCATGTTCTTTCTATTCGATTGTTGTCCCAGTTTCTGACCCCTGGATTTTTTCCTACCGAGTCACACGATTTCAGCGCTTTTTTTCGACATGGATGTCAATTTTTCTAGAACGCAGAGACTTTCGATGAATATTTATTAGGACTTATAATAGGTATTAGAATTTATACAAGTCATCGTCTCGTAATTAGAGGAAATATTGACCCACTCCTAAACAATAAACTATTTTCAAATCAAGCATGTTAATTACTATGAATTGAAAAGATGATGAATAATTATTGCAAAAAAGAAAAATTCTCCACCCTTTTCGTTTCAGACAAGAATGATCAGAACCTTGGCTCGACTGACATCCTTACAGTGTCATAAATCCTGTTGTACATGTATATACGACTAAAAATCAAGCCTCCAACATCCGCGTATACCGGTCTTGGTAAATTGGGTCTATTAGACGCACCAAGCGTACAAAAAACACTCGACGTGCAACCCTTTGCATCGCGTGTGACGCGAATAAGGACACGTAGGGAATAAGGACTCCTGCAGTCACACGTGCGTGTCAGGCACGTGCTTTTTTCTCTATATTTTTTCAAGTCCTCGATACTTTTTTTTCTCTTTCTTTACTTTGTGTTCCCTTATTTTATTTTTTCAACAACTTTTTTTTTGTACAAATTATCAGAATTAATGACACCGTTCGTGCACAGGGAGTTTTTTGGGGGGGAATGTCAGTCACGAGAGCTTAATAAGCCCAGTAGGTTGTAGATATCTTATTATAAACGATACGTGTGTGCATCGGGGGTCACGAAGCTCATTAAAATATGTACATATTTCGTTTTTTTTTTTTTGTTCTTAAAAACCTTACAAACACACACTTGATATATTCGTGCGCAGATCATATCACGAGTGAGGAAAAGATCCTTGGGATAGATTATACGCGAGTAGCTCGAAAACTCGCTTTTCAAACTCCACAAATGTTAATTTGATCCAAAGTGTAAAGAATGAGAGAAAAGAACGAAAAAAATATGGCGTCTTCCCCTCCAAATGGGATTCCGAACACGCGAGAATCAATTTTTTTTTCATACTGTTTCACAGCACGATACATGATAAGATCCTTATTCTGAAAATTATAATCATGAGATTTTTCACATTCTGTGGGAAAATTGTAGGAAAATAAATTCATAGATCAATTGTGACGAATATTTAACCCTAGAAATATTTTTTCAGACCTATTTTTTCAAATAGACTCGGGTTAATATTCACCCCTCGCTCATTTTTTAATGAGGAAAAGAATGGTGAAGAGCAAATTCAATTTCATTGAAGAATAGTTGGTGAAAAATCCATTTAACTTTCCCAAAGTGCCGAAGAAAACGACAAAAACGTCGTTTTTCAAGTTTGCATGGGGTGTTAATCCATCCACCGGAGAAACAGTCGCAATTTCTGGTGAGCACATCCCTATTGCTATTTGCGAAATAAAAATTCTTAAAAATTGAAAAACGTGTATCTTCCATCTTTTGCCAACGATCTGAAAAAAAATCGAGTTTTTGACCTCCTGTCGTCAGACACGGTCTGAATGGACAGGACGAAACGGAGGGGGAGTCGAGGATTTAAGGAGTGGGAATGAACCTTAGCGTGGAGGGAGTATCGATCCGCTTTCTTGACCTCCGCAACATTTGATATTCTCTCGACTCGAGGTGCGGAGTCACCGTCAATAATCGTGTGTCTCATATACCCGGTGTGTTATTAATCATTTATAACGAGACAATTTTTTTCCTCTTTCCAAATCGTGAGAGAAAACCTTAGCGATATATGAAAAACAAAAATGGAAAAAATCTATTTTTACTCAGGTTGTTACATAAACTGTATACGAATTATGAATAATTAAAGTAGAAGAAAGAAAGTGAAAAAGCTCGGCGCGCTTCTTCCTGCGCGCCTCGCACGCGGTCTTAAAATTCTATTCCCCTTTATCTCGCGGTTTTCAAGCGCCTACCGCAACAATATCGCCACAGATCTCTCACGCTCGAGTGGCTTTCGGCTTTTCCACCCCCGCCGCAAAATCGTCGAGGGTCTCCGCCGAGCAAAGAACTCCGCTGCGCCGGAAAATCCTCTCCTCCACTCGGTAGCTCGCACGGATTTTCAACCTCGTGCAGTTCCACCCCTCCTCGACCCGCCACGCCGTCGACACGTGCTTCTGTTTACACCAACCACCCCCCGCACATGGTTTTTGGGGGTACTCCAAAAATCATTAATCATTACAGATCGAAAAATTGATTTTTCCAAAAATCACTCGTCGTAAGGTTTCGGGAACACGGTTGACCCGATTATGTCCATCGACATCTCATTTTCTGCGCAGAGCAATCCTTCATCGTGTGAATGAGGGAAATTGATGAAAAAAAATTTTTGACCAAGTTATCAGCAAAAGAGTGACTAGATTGTCGCTAAATCCCTCATTCAAGAACCCTTACGACAAGTGATTTAAAAAATGTCAATTTTTTTTTCCGTTTGATGAACTTTCGGGTTTGATCTTTCTGCTTTTTTGAGCCTGCAGTCCATCGGAAGGTGGAGCAGCTCGTTATCATTACTGGGTCGCATTAAATTGCGCGCGTGTGTGTGCTGATTATTGTAACGTAGCTCACGAGTATATTGCCGAGAGGTAAATTATCACCGAGCTAAGAACGGCTCGAAGCTCTCTAGAATCCGTTCGAGACCGACATTCTTGTGCCGCGCGGTGCATTAAAGTAGGTAACTTAATTGCCGAGATTAAGTTAATTGTACTAAGCTGGAGGTAATCATGCTTGAGAAAAGACCTCACAATTCCCGTTCCCATTCGAGTTTTCCTGCGAGTGCTGATTATTCATTCCCTCTCTCTCCATTCTCTTATCTTATATCCGAACAAAGTAGGTATCATTTGATTCTACGATTCGAAACAGTTTTCTGATTCTCTGACAACGAGCGCGTGCTATGCTATGCTCTTCCAAAAACGTAGTGAATTTTTGCAAATAGACGCGATCGGGTGACATCGCAGCCCGGTTTAATTACTACGAGTGCGGGGTAATTGCTCACAATTAGCCGTAATTAAGAAACAAATGTTTAATTGGAATCGTTGATAAAATAAAATTGTCGCGCGGTTATCATTCGCGTATACCGAGAGTCTAGCGTTTATAGTACAGTATAGTTGCGATACATGCGTCTGGCTAGGTATGGTACACTTGTTTGTCATTATTTTATATTGGGTAATTTAACGACACGAGGATTTTCTTAATTCTGTCATAATTTCTCTACATTTTTTTTTTTTTTTTTTTTTACAACAACCTCGTTCGTTCGTTCGTCGTGCTGCACAGCTCGGTTAATGCGGTTTTAATTATTCTGTTTGTCCGCACAACCACCTCTATACCTACAGAATGCACACGACTTACGAGCTTAGCCGAGCTATGATGTGTGTTAACGTTAACCTCGGTGAGTATCATTTGCTAACTATACACACTATTTAAGACCCACGACACAATCGCGTTGGGCAATTAATGCCGACAATTACACACGAATCCCCATCGGGACGGATCACAGTTTGACTTATAGTTACTAGTTTTCTGTGCAAAACATGATACAATATGCGATTTACATCGTATCTTTATAGAATATATAGAATCATTCCATCAACCCGTGTCTTTTTATATTCAAAAATATTGTCAGACTCACCGATTCAATGTTCTTCTCGAATGTGGAACGGAATTTCAATTCGTGGATAGAACAGAAAAAAAAAGTCTTGTTAGAAGTCTAAGACTCGAAAATCACGGTTTTCTTTTAATCGTTACTCCAAAAAAGTCACTCTGAGCGATTTCATTCACTTCATAGACAGACCATGGAGACTCAGTGTCAATGATCTCACGTCACATTTGAGTCCACGTGGTTCTTAGTTTTTTTTTTTTATTTTTCTTTTTTTTTTTCTTTGTAGTCAGAGTCACTGGAACGAATCACAAAAATCACTCTGATCTGTTTCACGTTTCACTGTCTCGAAGTATATACTCTGTCCAAATGATGATAAACCGTCGCGAATTATTCAAACATTCAAATATTCGCGGTCTTCTTTTTTCCGCGCCAATATGCCAATAAATCCTTCGATTTAAATCTCCTCTAGATCACCGCAAAAAATCACAACCACGTCGTTGATCAATCGATTATAAAAATAAACAACAACCAACCAACTAACGTATTTACTTATTATTTCCGCGTCACGTGCATATGACAAACACGCGATAAATAATATATATATACCTCCGGGTATGTTCCCGGTTCGCAGTCTGGCTGCGTAGTGTGACTACTGCGAGTCTCGTCTGGCTCTCGATTCCCTATCCCCTTCGTTTTCCACGGTGGGGGTTCGCACTCGGGGTGGGGATCCGGGGGGGGGAAGTCGCGGGGGGGTCGCGGGGGCGTGGTTAGAGGCGGACCGTGCGCGGAGGTCGGTCCCCGAGATCGACTTGTTATGATTGTTACCGAGTGTCCGAGCAGCTTTTTGGGGGAAGGGGGTTTGGGGATGTTTCAACCCCCCCCCCCCATCCCCCCACCCCCGCCTCCTCATCTTCTCATCCCAAACACCCCGAAACGCTTGGACCTGTGATGCAAATCGTGAGAGGTGGATGGGGTTGATTGGGTCGTGAGGAGGCACCACACACGAGCTTTGCTACAGAGAAATTTAACCACCATCCCCCGTGAAGGGATTGAGGGATAAGATCGCGAGGATTGTTTCAAGAGGTTTTTGAAAGTGTTGTTGGAGAAAATAGGCTTAAAATTGTCGTGTTAGAAACTATAAGTGGAATGAGACGACTTATTTGAAATTCAGAAATTTTTGAAAGAATCTAAGAAAAAAGAAAGAAAATCGGTTATTTTGGGTGAAATATTGAGTAGAAATTGAAAGAGATGGTGATAGACGAGTTTTTTTTTTTTTTTTTAGTTTGTACTGCGACCCCATTGTCTGGACATTTGAATAGATTATAGTACCTAATCACTAGAAGGGTTGATTTTAATTTTCGATGATCTTGAATATCACATCAGTGAAGGAACTTTGAACTTTTTTTGTTTCAAATAATTGACAAATTAGGGTTGTATTTTGAAAAAAACTGACAAAATTTGTCAATTATTTGAGTCATCAATTATCGTTTGCTGTGTCCATGTTTTCTTCAAAAATTATCTTCAATAATCGTAGAATAATTTGTTCTCGAATGACTGAAGAAATTGGAATCGTCACGATTGAGAGCTTCTGCAGTATCTTCTGGTATCGATTGTTTTCGACCGTTTGGAAGAATTTTTCAAAAGTTTCTTATACACTGACTAAAAGAATTTTTTCACATCACAGTCGCCCCTGAATTTATCAAGAAAGTCGATCAAGACTCTATAATTTTCTACAAGTATATTATATAGAGTCTATATTATAGACCGTACAGACATTTGGACAGAAGTTCTATGATCTTATCTCACTGGGGTTTCAGACTGCAGGATCATTCCCACAGTGACAAAGAAAGTGATTCCGAATCAGAATCAAGAAAAGCTTGGGGGGAGAAAAAAAGGACATGAAAAAGTGAAAATTGATCCTCACAGACAGTAATTGCAGAATTATTTGAGTAGGTACAGAAAATAACGTTGCAGGAGGTGTAAAAACTTTTGAGGAAGATCGTATCGTCGCCGCGTTAAAGTCTCCTTGCGGCTTAGAAGTACACTTTTTTTTTGCTTCTCATCCCTCTTTTTCCTCTTATCAAAGAACTCGGTCTTGATTAGGTGAATTTCATTGAATATCCGTTTGAATAAATCGGCGCTATTGATCCTCACGTTATTCACAACTTTGTGACGACACTTGACACATTTCTTCGATTCGATTATTCCTAAACTTTCTACACGAGGGAGAAAAAGACAAACTTCGGTATTGACAGAATAACATGATATTAAACACTCGGAATGTGACAAAGTCATTTTTAGTTCCTCATCATTGACAGGATGACGTCGACACCCTTTAATTTTGGACTCAGGTTCAAATTGCCCGTTTTTTTTTTTTTTTTTAATTCTTCTGCTGCTCGTTTATTCCTCACTGGCAATCAGGCGAGATCTCGGTCCGCGATATCGGGTTAAGTATCAGCCACGGAACAGGTTGTGATAGCCGTCGGGTTAAAGTCCCGCGCGTTACACGCTGAGCGATATGTAACTCTGAAAATATATCGCCAACAACAGAGTCTCGATGTGCTTATTTCGTTAGAATATAATTAGAAAAAAAATAGAAAACTTTCTCAATTGAAACTGTGCAAAAAATTACACAGTCATCGTACATCAATGAGAAACTAAATCAACGTCATCACAAATTATAAGAAAATCTACTCAACTTTTTAGAGCTCATTTTGAATTTATTCTGCATTGGTTTCATCCTAGGGAACACAGAAATATTTGTCATAGAGTCAAATTTTAGGATATCGGCACAAAATCGCCAGACAAACTTGAGTGGATTTTGTGCAGAAGAAAAAAAAATGTTTTTTATAACACCTGCGTGGAAAGCTTGATTTTCGATGCCTGTGTCTGGTTTGGAAAGGGCCCCTTTCCAGATGAGTGAAAAAACGTAATATTTCTTCACGATCGCGCAGGCGCACATCGCGCATTATCGTCATTATTTCACTAACAGGCATGCGCACATCGTGCATTATCGTCATTATTTCACTAACAGGCATGCGCACTTCAAGCAATCTACGTTTCTTCACTATCACGCACGCGCACTTTGAAATAAGTCAGTCGTTCAGTAGCGCCATCGGTCGGTGGCGACGTCCAAGCGTCCGCGACGTGGCGCCCCCAGGCGGCAGCGATGTGTCAACTTAGATTATCGCCTAACTTCGTGTTGGTTATGGTCGGCCATTTGCTCAGCTGTCAGATATTATTCGTCTGCATCTCAAATCAAGCTTTCCCGCAGGAGTTATAAAAAATATGGTGTGCGATAAGTGCGGATAGGCGACATCTGCCTCGTGTGAAGTTTGAATCACTCGCTCGGCTCGCACAGCATTCACACTCGTCTCGTGTCATCCCGCACTCGCCTGCGGCTCGTGAGTGAACGACACTAGACTCGTATGAATGCTGGCTGCTCGCCTTCGCTCGTGTTGCAAACTTCACACTCATCGGATATCGCCTTCTTTCCGCACTTGTCACACAATATACTATTACCATGTCGGAGGATCATTATATTGTCTTTTTTATGAAAGAAAAAAGAGTTTTCCTAATTTTTCTCGTCCTTTGGGGATCGAATTATGATCGAATTTTGTTCTTATCTTATCGATTAGTTGATGCATTTCGTTGCATTTCGTGGTCTTACGATTGTCGATCATTCGCGAAGATCGTTGAGCATTCGAGACTGACATGGGTTGGTACAGTCATAAGTGCCAGGGTCTGCTTTCAGGATCTATGATCCACAACGTGGCTACAGGTGCTTATTCAGGTTTAGCTCCACTGCAATTAGGAAACGGGGCCCCCTATACCTACTATGCCATATATATCGACCCTACAGTTGTTCGGGGGTTGATTATACGGTCTAGTATTCGGCCGCACGCCTTCTTCGTCTCTCTTACGGCTCATGGAATGAACCATGCTTCCACTTCTGAACAATAAACGTTCGTTTTTTTCAATAATTTATGGAGGTCTAAGTAGTCAGTGCGAAAATGGAGAAAATGCGAAATAAAATAAAAGGCAAAAAATGAATATTTATAGCTAAATTTCTGTTCATTTCGACCAAACTTTGATTCAATGAATCCAAAAAAATATCTTTTCGCAAATTTTCCTTCTTCTAATCACTCAAACAGATTTTCATAGTAAAAAATTGGCTTCTAAATGAGGAAAACTAGAAACCCCCGATAGTTTTCCGAGTTTTATCAATATATCTGATAACAATTAAATTAATTGAGCAAATTATCGATGATCTATCAATCTTTCATCAATAAAATAAGAATTCCACTATTTTTTAAGCTCGACGTTTCTGTTAGGGCGTTAGAAGGGCTCTAGATGGCAGAAAATTGACGATATGCTTACTTGAACCCAGTAAGTTTATTATTCTGTGATCAAGTTTATGAGAGAACATAAATTGGCAACTGTTTCGATGAAAGAAATTACTTTTTGATTCTGTAGTACAATTTTATGCAAAAAAAAAAATAAAAAAAATACTGAAACGAGGAACCCGTGCAGAAAGCTTCAGAGGCACGCGGAACTGATTCCCGTAGTTCACCAGCTGTCGCGTTTCAAGTTGTAGGAGTTGGCGCGTCGCGAGGTTTGCCTTTCTCTCTCGCTCTGACTCCTTTCTCTCTCATTCTCTGTCTCTGTCCTCTGCATGTGTATGGATATGGTATTTCTGTCCCTTTCTTTCTCTCAGGGTTTCGGATCGAGCCCTCATCCTCATCCTCATCCTCATCCTCGTCCCACCGGGATCGATTAAAACTACAAAGTGTTGCCTCTCCATCCGTTGCCACGTTCATTCGCGGTCTACTATATCGCCGCGCGGTACTCCGCGGCACTGGGTTACAAACTCTTCTCTCAAACTCACTCTCTCTCTCTCTTTCTATTTCTCTTTCGTTTCCTCTTTCCACTCCGCGAACTTCCGCCTTCAAACTTTCAGCCACACGATGCGTATATCTTTTGGAATCGTTTAGCCAATCCGCGGATGTGCATTCGCATCCTAGATGCACTGACGAACGTCTCTCATTTTTAGTGTAAAAATTGTTTTTTAAACTTTTAACATCGTTGATACAAAACATTTCCGCTAAAAATCGGATTTCAATGCTTCGGTAATCGCAAATAATCGATTGACATCATTTGGTCTCGGTTTGGTGAAATCGCTTGCTCATCGCTCAAGAGTCGATACCGAATGAAGTCACGTGGTCGATGATCAAACACGTTGAAAATGACTCGATGATCGTTAAAAATTGTTCTAAATCGCTTCCTGATCGTCCAAAATCTCTCAAGATCGCTAATATCAGTTCACAACAGCTTCAAATCGGTTGGAATCGTTCGTCAGCCGGACTGTAAGTGAAAAATTTCGTGTATCGATTATCAATCAATCATTTATCAATCATCGAATCAGTGATTGAGGCTTTGGATCGAGGTTATTTCGTCCTGAAAGTTGAAAAAATCGAAATCACGACCGATCTCGTCTGGAAATGAAAAATCACGGCGAATGAACGATTTTCAGTTTCTTTTTTTTTGCGACGCGGTAATCCAATAATCGTGGTCGCGTAGTAGCCGGGAAGAATGTCTTGGTAAGAATGCTTCGAACCTGTTGCTCGCGGCTAACGGGCCGACGTATGGTATCCCGTCGAGAGCCATAACCGAGTTCCGTGCAGTTCTGCAGTCTTTATCGTCTGGAGCAATACCCGATTTTCCTTAATATCAGAATTGCGAAAGAGAAAACAAGGATTTTCTTTCCTTGTCCAATCGGTAATTTTCCAAGTCTTTCCAGACTTTCCATCACCCAGTGATCTCAAGCGATTCTAAGCGATCACCTGACGTCAATCGGTATTCAACGATGAACAATAAGCGATTTTCAACCATTTCGAACGATGACCAAGTGATTCTGAATGATTCTGAGCGATTTTGGGTGATAACCGAGTGTTTGAAATGATTCTTGAGCGATTTCATCCAGGATATTGATTTCATCCATGAGAATATTCCCAGGATTGGATAGAATTTTGCTATTTTATTCTTCGATATCTATAATCTGCGAATCGAAAGAGCGAAGAATAGGTAGCGAATTCGATATTATCTTTCGGATTTTAGCCGAGAGTATCTGAGGTGCTCCTGAGGCTCGCTCCTGGCCTCACGGATAATAACAGAGTCTGTGAAAGCCGGCAGTCTTTACGAGCTCCTTCCCAGAAGTATAAACCCCTCGGCACAGACTCCTTCCGATTCGTCTGTAAGTCGGTATATAGGATGCAGTGTAGTTCGGTTTTCGAAGTATGGCTTATACTTACTGAGAGAGAGAGAAGAAGAGGAGAAAGAGAGAGAGAGAGATCATCAAACTGGCCGCGTTTCACCGCCGCGGCGCGGCTAATTAATGCGATGCGCCTCAACAAAGTTGTTCGCGCTAGTATCGCTCCTGAAGCCAGAAGCGGTAGAGTCTGAGACTGAACACCGATTGTGATACTATGAGAGAATAAATGAAAATGTGGGAAAAAAAAACCCAGAAAATAGTATGGATGCGTAAATAAGAATAAAAAATTCAGTCCATCAGCGAGAGAAGGATCAGAGAGCACCGATTCTTTGAGACATCGGATGCTTCCGCGCGGTCCGACAAAGTGACAAAGTGCCTACCGTAAGACCAATCGCCCGTAAAGACAATCGAATTCGATCAGGATCAATACCTTTTGCTCCGGCCAATCCCCCGCGGTACATCTCACACTTTTTTCAACTGGTTTTATACTGGACAAAGCCGAAGATCGTGGACGTGGAAGGATGATGAAGAATGTCGAGGCCTTCGATCGGAGTCGGTCTAATTTCGGAATGTTCCCTTTTCCTGAATCATCAGAATCCCAGCTTCTGTCATATTTCGAACATTTCCTTTTCTATTATCGTCATTATCATTTATTTCAAATATTCAGCGTTTTTTTTTTCAAACTGGTATGTCTAAGTCTTCGAAATCTGAAGTCTTAGCAGTGACTGAATAGTGAAGTATTCCAGAAACTTGAACTCTTGAAATTTTTTAGATCCAGAATCTATAAAATCACTAAAAATTGTTGAATCTTTTCGAAACCTTTTGGAATATCCTAAGATCTCTTGAATTATTTGAAACCACTTGAATTCTTTGAAATCTAAAACCTCTATAATCACTGATACTAGAATACTAGAAAGAAAAAACTTTTTTCAATCCTTGAAATCTGAAAGAATGTGTTCAAATTATGCTGTACTCGATTGTTACCGACATTCAGATATCTCGGAATATCCAAGTTCACGGAAGTAAATCGCAAAATACCGCTTCTTAGCGGAATTCTAAACGTGATTCCGGACAGATAAGTGCGAAAATATTTTGGATTCACTCAAAAATGAAGAAATGTCATGGTTTCTACGAAATGACTATCATGACTTCGTAGAAACCATGTCATTCCTTCATTTTGTAGTAGATTCTAAATATTTTCGCACTTATCTGTTCAGAATCATTCGTAGAATTCAGCTAAGAAGCTGTTTTTTCGCGATTTACTTCCGCGTACTTGATACTCGAAGATACCTGAATGTCGGTAACAATTTATGAGTGAATGGTCTCAGATTTCCAATTGTTCATTCAGATTTATTTTTCATTTTCGAATGATTTACTCAAAAAGTAACGTTTAGGATATGTAAATTAGAGCACTTGGCTCGTCCGGAGTTAGCTGGGTGCCTGGTGCAGGGTTTGCAGGCCTGCATTGCATGATTTGAAATTTAATATGCCCTCACGAACCCGCACGCACACATAACGCAGCGCACAGAGAAGGTGGAGTGGCAACGTTACGATCCAACCACGCGAAATGCGGCTAGGGTACTTAAATGAGCACGGGGTGCCGATATTTTGTCCCGCGTACAATTAGAAGCCTCCGAGAATCCGAGTACAATACCGCGAGTTTCCGCCGTCTCTGATAACCAAGATCCGGGAATCCGGAAACCGCGCGTTGGCTAAACCCAAAAATCCAGGTTTCGACAAATTCGTCCAAACGGGTGTCAATCATTACCCAGGCCTAATGTACTCATTCCGAACGTAGCTGAACAGGCTTGATTTTGTCCAGTTTCAGAGACTCCGAGGAGCCTCGGTTTTCTCAGGACTCTCAAAAAATCAGCAGTGAAATCTTCAGATCATCCCGGTCACCGGATCTTTTTCAAAGTTTCATGAAACCATCCGAGAATTTTTTAGCAGTTGAGGCAAATTTTGGATTCTCTGTTTCGACGGTTTTAAGACAACATTTCTCCGTCCGCACGCTTCGTGGTAGCTTCGATCATTAAACGTGCGTATATAGCCTCATAATATTGCAATCCGTGGCCATAATTTAGGTCGTTTTATAGTTCAAACTGCAACCTACGTGTAGGCTGCAGGGGCGCTCAAAGCTTTCCATACTACTATGAACCACCTCCTCCTATATACGCAGTGTTTGCAAAGTAGCTATTCATCTAGTAGCTACCGGTTAACGGTCGCCCTTTGTACCCTTTTATAACCACGACAGGCGACTAGAGACAATATAGTTTAGCTCCTGCCAAACAGGACCGGCGTTTCTGCATACAATCACTCGCTCCGTGCCTCCGGATAGACGACAAAATTGTGATAAAGTCGTTTGACGTTTTTTTTATATTTTTTTTGTTCCCTATTCATAGGATAAACTGCTCAGATATAGCGACACTGTTCCAGATCTAACCACACAACTAATCATTTCGAACGTTCAATTTGTTGATTAAAAATTGTTAAAAGAGGCAGAAACAGATTTTTTTTTTAACAAGTTTGAGTAGGACTTCAAAATTTCCTGTAACATGAAGTGAGAAGTGTACGGGATACGAGGTTCCCACGGATGACGCTAGATGGCGCGCCTGCTGTGCCGAATAATGACGTAACGGAATGGCGCGAAAAAGAGACCGATTCAAACGTTGACAAACTTTGAATTGACGATATATTGAATCTGAATGATGTAATAATTTTGTATATTCTTTTGGTAGTTAGTTGTCACCTGAATGACTGATTGCAACGATAAAGAAAATAAAGAATTGAAGACCGAAACCGATTCTGAAATAACTGTGTGTGATTTTCACAAGATTTTAAGAACAATTTTTTCCGTATGTGACTCACGAAATGAAATATATCCATTTTTTTTTATCCTCAACTGTTCAGTAAAGAGGAATTTTGAAAATTAATTACAGAGAAATCCTCGATCCGATCAAAATTGTACCAGATATTTGTCATTTTCTGAAACAAAATAGGGTTTTCTCTGTTTTTCCATTATATAATCACCAAAGTAAAAAATCATGACCATAATTCATGATTACAAAGTGAAGATAAGTTTGTCAATTACTTATCTGTTGATATCGATCTTCCTAAATTCGTGTAAAAACTATGTTCTAAAGTCTGAATAGATATTTATGTGGCATGTGGCATTGTAAAGCAACGGCTCGTACGAAAAACATAACCTTGCCGAACAGTTACTTTCTGCGCGCGCCCCATACAATATTTTTTACGGAAGAGGCATTAATAGTCACTTTGACGCCAGTTGAGTTCCGCACGAACTGCGTATAGGAGCTGCTGTAAAAGGTAGTAGAGAGGGGGTAACCTGCGGTATAAAGACCTTATTCCGCAACTTTGACATGCGCACTTCGAACTGCGCATCAAAGTTGCGGAATAAAGACTTTATACCGCAACTTTGAACTTAGCGGTATAAAGTGCCACTTGCCGGAACGAAAACAGGCGTCAAAAAGTGACTTTTTAATGCCTGTGACGTAAAAAATTCATTTCAAAGTATCAATGTCAGGTTGTGTCTCAATTTTGTTGGGTTGTATCAATCGACAGGTTTAATAACACTTGAAACACCCTGTAGGCGACATACGCGAGGCATTAATGCACCAGTTCGCCTCTTTTTTTGTTTTCTCGATTCTTTATTTCCGTATACGTGGCAAAGTGAGAAATTGAGATATGCCTTGCACCTATCTCCCGTTTTATAGCAAACGATCCAAATGTAGCCAACTCGTATAAGGAGGAGGAGGAGGAGAAGGAGGAGGGGAAGGGCTGTTTTATGGAGTTACTTCAAAGTGGTTATACTCTTAGTTGTAAGACGGAATATCACCTCACTTCAGTCTCACGCTTCGCGGTTACACTGTAGTATAAACCAAGTAGGTATGTGCAGCTTTTGTATTACCATAATAATTTCAACGATCTTCTCGCCCCGATAGAGACGCAGTCCTCGACGCAGGCCTCTTCTTCCCAACCAGAAGAGGAATAAAGATTCCTCGAGTCTCCATAAATTTGAAATGTTTATACTTCTTCATGTAATCGTATCGAGTAGCTCCCACTTGTACCTACTTTGCGTTTAGGGATAGTTGAAAAAGGCCTGAATTAATACGATTTTCAAAAAACTTTTCGATTTTGAATACATTCGTCTATAAATATCTGCAATGATCCAATCCGAATCTGATTTCCAAAGTGTTCTAATCCGGGCCTAAAAGTGATAATCTGTAAAAATTATCCAATCGCACAGCTCAGAATGAGAGTGCGATGCGTGTCACAAAAAGTCGAGAGTGATAAGAAACAGTATACTTGGACTACTCTTTTTCTGGAGTTCTCAATTGATATGCAGTCTTTTACAAATTTTAGATTATCTCAAAAACTGATTTTCACCCACTTTTCAGAATTCAAAATGTAACTGGCGATGAATTATTTATCGAATCAACTTCTAGTTTCACAAATATCTTCTTTGATATATTACGAACAATTCTACGTGAGCTTTTTCAGGTCTGGTCACTGAATGGAGGTGAATTACTTTCATATCTATTAAAAAAGGACAAAAAAGTGCTTTTTTGGGGGAAATGATTGTTTCAAACTTCATTTTCGAGAACTTTGTCACTGTACAACAAATTCCTCACGTGAATCTACTCTTCCTATTCTGACATCGAAAAAAATGGAGATTGCTGTAACTTCAAGTACTTCATCGCCATTTCGGGTGCATCGCATCGAATTTCCAGCCCATATGGATTATTATATATTTGTTTTTCCCTTTTAGTTCTCAATCTATACACTTGTGAGAAAAACACTGGCATCGGTACCTACAATACAAATTATAAAAAATAGTTTCCGTCCCGAACTAAATCCTTAACGCGTTGCAGCGGGTATTGTGAACAGCTCGTTATATACTAAACGTCGTAATTTCGCCTTCAAAGTTTTACCCAGGGGGTACGAAGGGATGCGTCAGGGTGAACAGTGAACATTGAACATTGAACATTGAACGGTGGCCGTGTGTGTGTGTGTGTGTGTGTGTGGCGAACGCACGTAGGCGAGGTAAAGCGCGCGAGCACAGTTCACGCGGACGAAACGACGCCGTGGCTGACCTAATTTACATACATATAAAGCGCATTCGATGTGTTTTAGGGGTCGTAAATCGACGCAGCTACGCGAATCGTTAAAACCCTTCCTTGGCAGTGGACGAGGTTCGGATACTCCCTGCTCCTGCTCCCTATCCTGTCCTTGTCCATTTTCCATGCGAACCACGGTGGGCCGCTCTTTCCCTTGCCAGCTTCACCGCACTGCAACCTCTGTTTGCGAGTCGAGGCTGCGCCTCTATACGAGGGATATTATCCGTAGGAATCTCTGCGGGCGTAAAGCACAATGCCAGGATGTTGGGATCATAGCTTCGGACCTGGGAGCTGTATACTGGTTCAGGGATCCTGATAATCAACCATGTATGGAACGTACGCGCCATGTAACATCGCTGAGCGCTTAAAACTTGAAACATCCCTTTGTGCGGACATTTGAGAAGAATTTTATCGATGGTACTGGTTCATTTTTGATCGCCCAATGATTTTTGGTCGTTGTTGCAAGCACTGATACGTAAACAGCCCATTTATTGATCATTCAAGCCGAGATGAACGTCATTTGGACTCTTTTACTGTCTTCATATCGGCAAATGTCCCACTTTTTAACGTCTGAGTCTTGTCTTGACTCTGAAAGACGACTACGGGAGACCAAAAGACAATTGACGTCCGTACGACGACCTTTGGACAACTTTGAGTTCTGTGCTGTCTGGGTAGTCATCAACTGGGCCCCTCGCTCTATAATTAACCAGTCACAAGATTTTCAACATCATGATATATATCGTCAATTCAAAGTTCGATAATGTTTGAAACAATATCTTTTTCGCGGGAAGTCATGACGTCACGATTTGGTACAACAGGCCCGCCATCTACTCATCTGCATGACTTCAGACTTCGTGGCTTCCGCTCCTTGTAGCACGGTCATGTAAAAAGGTCCGTGACCGCATGAAGCTGAATCTAGCAGCCATGGTTAGCAGCCAAAAGTGCTGAATTCAATTAATATGAGGCAATGAGGCCATAGAATGTTAATTTTGTGAAATATCGTGTAAACGAATACTTTCATCAAATTATAGACACATGAATCTGTACTGCGTCATTTTATCTAGAAAAACTTTGGAATGTTTGGCTTCCAACAATGGCTGCTATATTCAGCTTCATCGCAAACGCCAATGGTGGCGCTGCAGGGTCACTTAATGAAACCAAGTGTAACATAGAGGCGCTGCCGTAGGCTAGTACACGGTTGTCAATAGTGAACAAACACATAACTTACTTTCCTGAGTCATCGAACGTAGCAGTTTTTCAAATTTGATATCAGGAGATTCAACTTGGAATTAGCAATTCATCAGTAATAATAATTCACACTCGTATCAAAGGATTTGTAACTATTATTAGCTAGAATAATAGGTCGTTGACATAGAGATGTGTAAAATAGTAGTATCATCGGAAATTTGCTTGATTCGATTGAAACTGAGTCCAAGATACCGATTTTTTAATCATCATACCGTGAAGTCGTTCCTTTATAGTCGTTTATAGTCCCTATTTTGTCTGAGCTTCGCCAAGACACCCACCTCCATCATATGAGATAGGTTAGGTAGTTTTAAATATGGCGGTAAAGTAGTAAATTCTGACGTCACGTGGCTGATCAGAAAGCGTTGATACCCGTTTAGATCACTTATGAATCTACAAGATGGAAGAAATTGAATATTCTTCCGATGCTTCCTCTTCTTCTTCTTCTTCTCCTGTATGGAGAATATTAAAATGTGTTTCGATGCTGCAGATCACTTTTGAAAGTCTTCCGGTTTCATGTATGGACATCAAAGTGCGAATGTCCTCACTTCCAGTTTCTTTACAGTGATTTTGAAAAATGACTGCATCGGGAGGAGAGAATTTAAGGTAAAATAAACTCTTCCTCTCTCCCACAGCTGATAGTCGAAAATCGGCTTGGATCGATCAGTCCATATATCCACGAAGCGCAATCTACGTGTAATGACAACGCAGCTGCATCGTAAATGCGTTTTACGTCCGAAGCTAAAACATTACTACGGTAATGTCTTGTTGCGTGTATCAACTCCGCGTGGTACTGCCGCAGCGGCAGCAGCACTAACACGGCTGCACATGCGGGAGAAAAAACGCTGCGGAATTATCCCACGTAGTGTTCTATCATTCCAGATAATGTTCAAGAAATTCTTCAAGGATCTGATAAAATTTATCTGCGGTAATATGTTGCGGGTTATTCAACTCTGGAAAATCCGCATCAGGAATCTCGAATCTAGAATCTCGTCGAGGTTAGATTATGGCTCCGCTTGCGGGTTAAGGGCCCTCGGTGTCCAGGACGCGAGATTACACCGAGCTGTAAAACCCGATGCATTCGTAATTGTAATACGCAGCGAGCGTTTGCGTTGACGGTTTACGCCCGGGTCCATGTGTCATTTTCCCGTTTCCGTGCGTGCACGCATTTTCCAGGTGTCTCTCTATCTCTGTCCCAGAGCTGCGACAAAGCCGCAGGACCATACACCGGTATAGTTCAGCACGTAGCTATTGCTCGTGCTCGTACGCTGCGTTTATGGCATATAACCAGGCGGTCGGTCGTCGTAGCCAACGGAGATTATATTTCGGCTTGATCAATTTCATAATCTAACTCGGTTATGTCGCCCTGCTGATTACAGGTGTGCGGGTGGTTAATCTTTACGACCTACGCTGGCATTGAGCGGATTCTGTAGCTGCGCGCTGCAACGGATCGCATTTCCATTGCTCGATTTCACAAGACTCTTGGGCTCTGGGCGTTCGATGAATCGATACGTCTTTGATTTTACACCCATTACGTGATTTGAATCCATGAATGGACGCAGTTACGTCTAGTTTTATCCACTTGTGGTCGTGTTAGGAATTTTTTTTTCTCTCCCAAGCGTCAAAAAGTAACTTTTTCACGCTTCCTTTGATCCGTAAAGTCGCACTTAAGACTGCCTGAAAAATACTTTTTATCACACTTGGCTGCCCTATAAAGTCTTTTTACGGTATTTCATTTACTTTTTATCACAGTTAACTGCCCTTTAAAGTCTTTTTACGGCAATTCTTCTACTTTTTATCACAGTTAGGTGCCCTATAAAGACTTTTTACGATATTTCATCTACTTTTTATCACAGTTAGGTGCCCTATAAAGACTTTTTACGGCATTTCTTCTACTTTTAATTGAATTGAAAGTATCTTTAGGAATCCTAATACTTTTTTACACCGATATTTCAGTTTGGTTCACTGTGAAGAAAATTTGACGTCATTTTTAGCTCATATGGATAGT
This sequence comes from Euura saliciscinereae, assembly GCA_018420115.1. NCBI lineage: Eukaryota > Metazoa > Arthropoda > Insecta > Hymenoptera > Tenthredinidae > Euura > Euura saliciscinereae. The sequence continues at coordinate 59,135 of JAFFZH010015395.1, read as the reverse complement.
GAAAATAATTCTGAGCTACCTTTGAGAGACTTTTTTTCATACTCAAAAGACAACCTGGATGAAAAAACAATTGCTGGAACAAAAAAAAAGCTGCTATACGCGTTAATATAGTTATTAGCAGCCTTGATCTCGATTTTGAGTCAGAGGTGTTGAATCGCGGTGATAAAAGACAAGACGACAAGATTTTTTTTACTTGACTTTTACAAATTTTTATAGATTCTAAAATACAATTCGAGTTGTATAACCGAGAGTTGGATATAACCGACTACAAGCGGCTCGTATATTTCATGGGTTTTTATTACACGACAAAATTGCCTTTAATTTAATCTTTTTAGCTGTGGATTTGTGGACGTTGATAATTTCAATTTCTTAACGAGGCGTCTAAGAGACACTACGAATTAGTATTCACTAGATTCAGAATAGATTCAAGATTTCGTTTTGTCTGTATAAAATATCCGCTATCTCGATCATGATAAAAAAAAAGAGAGAGAGGAAAAAAAGGTTTATATAACGTTTCATTTTTTGCATTGGGAGTCACGAGGACTGGTTCGAGAGTGGCATAAACATGTAACATTTTATTTTACAACCTAACCCCGGGGTGATGGCGGAGGTTGACCAATAGTAAAATAATATTAGTTATTGGTGATATTTGCGACCCGTAGCTAATAAAAATTCTCGGTCAGATAAAAATCACCGAGTTATTCGTGTCTCTTGGTCACTGCAGTGGGTGGATTTACAGTTAATAAATTTTTCTTCCGCAGTCTTGGGTCTTCGATAAAAAAAAAAAAAAAATTATTATTTATGACTCGAATACATAAATGGGGACTATAACATTATTATTTTTACATTTTTACTGGAATATATCCACGTAATATCGGATCGCGAAGGGTTTTTGCAACGTTAACATTTTTCGATAAAAATCGTTTCAATCTATATAAGCGAGAAAAAATTCTTTATCACTCAACAAATAAGAACATTTTTATCAAATTCATGATCAGCTTTCTTTTATTTTTGACAATTATATGCTCTGAATGAGACGAAAAACTTGATCGAACACACAGAATCGAAATATTAATTTTTTGGTGTGAATATAATAACTCGATTTTCTTTTTCTCTGAAAAAAAAACCGTCGATATAATTGAAATAATAAGTTTCTAATTACGTCTTCCGTCGATTAAATCCACTTAAGAAACGTTACGGGCTTAATTACGTGCAATGATTAGCGTAAGTAATCTTCAACTGGTCTTTCAGCCTCGATCGAGCTATTAATAAAAAGACTTGGACTAATTTCTTCAATTGAATCTTCCATGCCATAATACGCCAGTCTAGAAATTTACTAACCAGCTTATCGTTAGTCCAGCGGTTTCTAACAAATTTTTGAAAACGTTTTTCGAAATTGGCTTCTCGCCAGGACGATATTCGGCAAGTGAAGCATGAATCTAACCGGACGGACGACGATTCGAGTGGAATTTTGGCAATCCTTTTAGGTTGTAACCTGGTGGTATTTGCACGCAGATTTTTTGCCGTAACGATACCTACCTACGTAGAGCACACAGAGACCATCGTTTCATTGCGCTCAATACGACGGTAAAAAGCTCGTAGGTATTCCGACACTAAAAAATGTAACTGGTAATTTAGTTAGCCGAGGTGCGTTGCTGCTGTTGCTGCTGTTGCTGCATTTTCCGACGCTCTCGTACGGTACCCGTTCTGACCGACAGTAATAGGGCGTATCTCGTATCTGTCCGGACCCTGACGGGTTTTTTTTATGGCTTTGCGATCCACGGATTCGTCATTCGATATCATATTACAACGCCATGGACAGTGAACTTCCATCAGCCATTAACAGCCAACAGCGAACTAAATCAGCTAAAAAAAAAGGGGACAGGAAATTGCAGTGGACAGACTTTGGAAGTTTTGCTTTTATGCTAACCCTATGATACAGAGAATTCCAAAAATTTGATCATGCTTTGAATTATGACAGAAAATTGAGTGTGTTAAATTTGTGTTAAAATTCTTGACGTAGAAATTTTGTGTGTTAAATATTTTAATCTTGTGAACGTTCTTCAAGATTTTTTCCTTTTTCTTCTTTTAAATTTCGAGAAATATTGAAAATCTCATAAAATCTTGTAGATTGTCATTTTCAATTTTTATTTTTTTTATTTCAGTCTGTACAATTTGAGGATAAGATTCGAATATAGAATGAAAGAAGTGAAACAAGGTTTGAAATTTGTGTCAAGTCGCGTTTCTCTTCAGGAAAAAAAAATAACTTTTCTTAGATTTGAAAAATTTTTAAGAAATTGAAGACAAAGATAACAAATTCGATTCTTTAACGCTATCGAATTGCTATTTTGGTATTTTTCGCTCTTCTAGGTATTAAAGTTCCAGTCGGAAGAATCAGGTAAATTGCAAAAATATGCGTGTATAAAATTCTGGCAATTCCGTATATACGGCGCTTCCGTTGTATTATTGGGTAAAGTGTATGAAATTAGTGGCTACTGTATGTTTCGCACATGGAAACAACGGGGCCGGCCATCGCGCCCGCAAACACACGTCTCTCTCGATCGTAGGTTGATTTTTTTCCTGTGCAAATTTCGCTTCTTTTTTTTCTGCCAATTTTTTTCTCCCTCTCTCTCTCTTTTTTGCCTTTTTTTGCAACGCGAAACAAAAGTACAGGGGGGAGCGATGCACTCGGTGGGCGGGTTGAGGGTGGGCTTCCCTTTGCCGACGATTTTTTGGGTTTTTACGGGCGGCGCTTCTCGCTTGTCTGGATGGGCGGACGTGGGTGAACCCGTTCACCGGGGGGTCCAGGTGGGGGTGGGGGTGGAACATCAATAATCTATAATCAAACTGCAGATAAAACTAGAATCGTTCGGAGCTTTTGTGAATTTCTCAATGAGAATTTATTCGCTTTATGTTTGGCAAAATTTTGTCGATTGCGTTTTTCGCCAAATGATCAGAAGGAGTATAACGAAAATAACAACGAAATTATCGCAAAAACCTTCAGCTGCCAGGCCACGATTATCGCTCCGGCTTGTAAAACGAATGAACCTCGACCAACGGCTGGCTCTTATTTCCATTAATGTTCTTCTCGCGATTATATCCAATCCCGAAGAAACGCGAAGGGGATAAACGAATTCGCAATAAGAAGGTCGACATTAACGTGCTCGCGAGCATGGAGGCCACATTCGCTACGCACGCTCCAGCCTTCAGCCTCCAAGGCCCCCCGAAGACGTAATGAGGAGAACATCGAAATCATATCGACCCCCGTTTCACGAATATCGATTATGCCACCCAATTATCGACTTGCATTATTTTTTACTGCTTTTAGACTTCCGTGTCCCAGATTTTAAACGAGACTAATTCAGAAGAGAAAAGCTTCGGCAGATTAGCTTAACTAGATTCTTGTAGTCCCGTCAACTTCCTGACATTTTGACCGGTATTAGTTTCTCAAATTGGTAAAATTGATTGAATTTAATGACAGACTAGTGAGAAGTCAGGGTCTTGCAGATGAATCGCAAGTAACTCTCACAGCTTTTATTTTAAATCGACAAATATTATTTGAACATAACTCTGGAGCCACTGATACAGACTTTTATTATCAGCAGTTTCAACGTGAACCAGGATCTTTCACTTTGGATCTAAAATTTGTGAGTAACCAATTAAAAAGTGGGTCCAAAAGCGATGAACAATTCTCAATTTTTTTTTAGTTCAATAGTTATAACGTGATACATGATAATATGAGATAATGTAACGCAAGATTTCACGAAGGCATGATCAGAATAGCTTAAGAGTCGGACCCTAACCAACGAATGCACAAATGGTCCATTTCATTGAATATAGAATTTTGTCAAGCTATGAAAATAATAGAAGCGATTGTCAACAGCGATGGAAAATGATCCCTTCTTGAACGCTTAGAATAAAACATACAGCACCTTGGGAGGTAATATTCGTACGTTAACCGCAGCGCCATCTGTGTGACGTGATGCGCGTGGCGCGAAATTCAAACGCTCTTAGATATCAATTCGAATACTAATTACTCACGATCAGCAATCAATCGTGGGTTCAATTAATCAGGGAATTGAGAAGAAAACGAAACTGACAAAACTCAGTTTCGCTACTAATCCTGGAAAAAATTGAGACATGATATTAACGAGGATCAAATGGACAGAGCAGGTAGCATCGAGGCTCTAAAAATTCATCGTGGGGGTTCATTCTGCGGGTCGTACCAGGAGATGTGGCATTTTTATCGCGCCGTATATCGGAATGTAAATGTATTTTGCATCGGTATGAACAGAGAGACTGTATATCAATTTTACGGTCGATTTTAGTATTGGTATACCAGGGCTCATAACACTGCCCGTGAGGGTATACCTAAAGCCATACCTACAAGCAGGAGTAACTAAACCCGCAGGGGTTTGGATCGACCATCCATCCATCCATCTATCCACCTTCACCTGTATTTATTGCTCGTCGTGTAATTCTCTCGTCCAGAAACTAATCAGTCGGAGTTATTAAACGAGGTTCGAAAATCGTCAAAGATCGATCAACATCCTTCGCAAAATACATTACCCGGTGTATCAGCGCTTGCAGGAACCAGGCGAGAGAACCAGGGTTCCGCCATTTTCGTCGAACACTTAATATGAAATGAGCCAGCTCTCGAATAGGATTGAAATTTATACAGAACGGTTGGCAATCTTGAAAGTTCCGAGCCTTTCACCCTCACTTCCACCCTTGCTCGCAAATAATGTATAGGAAACGCGGGGCTCATCTACATAAGTAATACCGCGTTAAGGGAACCCAGGACTGTTCTCCGGCTCTCCTAGAGAGACAGAGTTAAGAAGAGTAGGGAGTAGGGTGAGGAAAACCGGTAAGGGATGAACGAGCGAAGGGTTGCCGGCATTAATTGTGCCGGAGAGAGATAAGAACACAATGTTTGTTACTTCTGTGGAGCAGACGTTTCCACCCCGATTCTCTTCTCTCGTCTATCGCTTTGTTCATATCCGCTACTCACCCCCCCCCCCCCCCCCCCTCCCCTCCCCCCCCCCCCCCCCCCCCCCCCCCCCCCCCTTCCTATTATCAATCCCATGAACAAAAGAACGTTTTGCGAAATGATTGATAATTTCGACTTCACCTAATTTCGAGAAGAGAAAAACTGTACATCCTTTCTGTTACGGGGTGAAATCATCCCTCGATCTCAACGAAGGCCTGGAGAACCCCTCTATTTATATTCTGACTAACCCTCCTCATCAACTACGCGTTCATCTTTCCTATTAAAGTAGTAATTTAGCAGGAAATTAAGCCACGCACTGGTTCCTCGTGCGATGCTGCGGTCTGTCGGGTTGTAACCCCGTTGGTCCCTCTTCCTCCGGTGCTGAGTGGATGAAAGAATGAGGGGGTAGAGTCCCTTTGTCGCGACACGTCGGGTTTCGCGTTTCATAAATTAACACGTGCTGCTTATTAGCAGTCTCCGGATTCAGATTCTGTTCTGATTAGGGGGAAAAAAATATTAATTTTTGGACAAAAAATAGCCCCAAAATCTTCAGACTGAGGCTCTGGAACCTCTGGCAGACTCGGTCTGCCCAACCTACGACAGAAGGGTTGTAGCATTCAGTGGGCAAAGAACAAAAGCTCTAGAGACGAAACGCGGGGCGGAGTGGAGTCGGGATGAGGATGGGGGTGGGGGTTGATCCGAGGACGAAGGGCTGTCAAAAACCTAATGAGAGGTGTGACTGCACATGTTCGCGAGCCCCGCTCTTCAACCCTCGCCTCGTTCTTCATGCGCCGGCTCTCACCCAACTGATTACGGCTAGAACTCGAAGCCAGAAATTAAAAGACATAGAAAACGTACCGCGGTGACTCACCGAACCCTCAAACAACTCTGATCGAACTCGATAATCAAATAGGAAATTTAATACTTTTAGACAATTTGGAATAGGAGGTTGAATGATAATCGGATTCCGAGGGTCAGAGGATGATAGAGAAATCGACGAAATCGTTGGAAAATCGGGATTCGGCAGATTTGGATAGAATTTCAAGCTGATTTATGCTAACAATGAACTTTGTACGTTTTTTGGCTAGAAAAATATTGTCATTTAATTTGAATTTTAGGTAATTTGAAGACAAATTTCGTGGACACTGAGCCAAAAAAAAATCATTTCTCATGAGAATCCAGAAAAATTTGTGATTTTCTGCGACCAAATGTTAATATCGCAAATCTGCCCTTAGGTTTGTTATAAGAATCCCAAAAAACCTTCGAATTCCTCTTTCAATCAGAAGCTGAACGTTTTGAGAATTTGTTATCAGCGTATTATATTTTGCAATTTCAGTTTTGTGATTCGTGATCAGGGACTCAAAAAAACCTATCGATACCAATTTTTGTCCAAATTCGTTGATCCATTATCAAGTCAACGTCATTTTCATTCTATTTCGTCAAATTTTGGGATCTGAATGATCCAAAAATTGCTGAATCGATCGAAGCCAAAATATAATGAGCTTTGTGTTTGGAAAAGTGGCATCGATTGAGCTGGAAATCATCGAAATCTGATTCCTCATTCTCGAGGTATCGTTGGACAAAAAATTGATCGCGGACCTATTTGATAATTTCGAGATCCAGTGACAACTGAACTTTTCATTTTCTGATCAATGACAATATTAACTTCCTATTTTCTCCGAAAAATGGAGTAACGTGAACTTGGGAACGGTTCACACGCCGTTGTCGGAGTCTCTGTTCTCGTATTGGCGCGTGCATAAATGAACCTAAGGGAGAAGCATGTGAGCTTTGAGCCGGTGGTAATGGTAAATTCATAAAATCACAGACCCCATTTTAAGTCACAGCACGACGCACGCGACGGGGCGTCGGTGGCGTAGTTCGGTACAGTCGGAGACGCGCACGGAGGGGGCCTCGTAAAACAATGCTCCCACATCTGTCAGCCTCTTCTATCCCCCTTCAAACCCCTAATTATGCCACCCCCCGTATCCTACGTCTGTATTATGTGTCCGTACCACTTGGGCACTTGGGCACGCACTGGGCGAGGGGATTATGCGAGCGCTTGCGAACCCGGCCGAAGGCTGCTAGTCGGGGTCAAGACGCGCGAAACGAGGAAAAAAGGAGGAAACTGCGGGGAAATATTGAAATTTTCCACTTATTTCGATAATTTTCGTATAATTTTCATGACGGAATACGAGGGGTGTTTGATTTTCGGAAAAGGGTTGCGGCGCGAACTTGTTGTGGTTACTGTACAGCCACGAGGTACCGAGGTCGAAGCTTAGGCAGAGAGAATTAGAAATCGATTGATTCGCAGGGGGACCTGGTTGGGAAATTAACATCGTGTTTTTAATGCTGGGGATAATTGTAAGGGTGGAATTATACGAGGGTTCTGCACGCCGTGACGGGGTTCGTTGCGTAATGGCAGTGGTTCTCATAAATATCTCGAAACTAACCTCAGCTTTCCAAAAACTACGAGATCATGAAGAAAAAAAACACGGGAAAATACGAAAAGTTACAGAAATATTAGAAAGTGGGAAATTATGAGAGAAAAAAATCATTAAAATATCCAAAAACCACCAAAGTGGAAGAAAAAAACTCCGAAAAACTGTCGAAATATGAAAGAAAAACGAAAATATCGACAAAATTGGGCAAAAATGAGGAAACTTATGTCGTATTGACGTTCCAAATGAATTTGTTTCGGGATGAACGAGAAAAGAATCGAGCTCAAAGCTCACGTCACTAGAGCTTTTTGAAAAGAGTAAAGCTCCGATTGGATAGAAACAAAAAAAAAATTGGAACGTAGTTCGCTTTGGTTGAAAACATCGGAGGCCTAAAAGTACGGCAATTGGCTCCTTGTAACAACCGGAGGTGACTCACGGCTGTTTCCCATTCCAATGTCCTCTTGACTCGAGTCAACGGCTTAGCCGCACGTCGGTTACGCGAACCGCGAAAACGACTGCCATTACGATTCGATATATCCGCGCAATTACTGTAGAATTTCTTTCGATCGAAGGGGTCCGTAAAGCCGAGGGTTAAGCGCCGAATCAGGACCTCGTGAATGAGGTCCTGATCCTACACTCCGTCCAAAAATCGACGATCAGTCAAGCGATAAAAGGACCGGCTGGCTGCTCCGAAAAACTCGAGACGATTAAAAGATCGGATGGTTAATTGTTCAACAAATTAATCCAGTTCCATCAAGTCTTTCAAATCCTTGTGAAGTCCTGAAAGCCTCGTGAAGTTTGACGAAGTTCGAAAAGATCCCATGCTGCCCGCT